>JADWOT020001867.1:0-51532 GCA_036345935.2 Taenia hydatigena
TTTTTCGAACAATCTATGTTTTGCTTGACTTTGTATCCCTTAAGTGTTGATCTAAACCATTTTAGAACGGAGGCTTATTTACTCACCGAGTCTCTTCCAGCTTCTCAATGCTTTCCACGTCATGGAAAGGTGCCGAATCAATCATACGAAGCCGTAAGCACTTTTCCTCTTGAAATGCAGAACGAATGGGTTGCATCCGAGGCAGTATTTGAATTGCGTTACCATATAGCTTGCACGAACCCTACCTTACTTTTACCTCAATTGAATTCGCTTTGCTTCTGCCGCAATGAGTCAAATCGGTCGGAGAGTTCGTGCAAAAGACCTGTTGTTTTCGACCTACATAACAGAATATGGAGTCAAATCGTCAGTGCATACACCTCATGAATAATGCACAAACTGATCCATCTCCATTACAAATGCTTAAAGAAGTTGTTGTTGAATGGCACTTCGCCTGGCTCCAGTAATAGTTCCTACACTATTACTTTCCTTCATGATTATGCAGTGGGCTTCGTCTTCAGCAAAGCGTTCGACTAAAGGGCTAAAGTGTCTTCCAGAATCGGAAAGCTATGAAGTTATGCAATGGCAATAATTTCGCCAATTCTGTAAAACATCAAGGGAAATGATGGACTGGCATTAAGCAGGTGAATGCAGGTGCTCTCCGAATCGCTCTGCCTACTTTTAAATAGTGACTACTTTTGTAAGATCTGCAAGGGTGTGTCACAGAGCATGCGTTACACTTTTCGGACACTCCTCAAAAAGCAGAACGTTCCAAGTGATTTTGAATGTATGGCAGCCATTCTTAGACCAAATCACTGAATAATGAATTGCTAATGCGGACATTTCCTAATTTAGTAGATTCTGAATGATCGCAGAAAGGGGAAGCGGAAATCATAGTGCGCCTATCGACACTGACAGGTACTCACAAGTGGGTGTGCCATTACATTCAGCACTCTAGTTTCACCAAATCCAACCAGTAACCTTCGCCTTGACATTATGATTCTCCTCAGTTTGCATGTAAGCAACACTTTAGGTGGAAAACACATGTGCTGTTGTCTGTCCGTTGTACTCCCAACAGTTATTCATTTCCATATGCAGTGCATTAATTTTTCCATCACCTAGATAATGCGTCAGGAGATTTTATTCGTAATCATCCCAGATTCACCAAGTAAAACAACTTGTTTTGCTAAAGGATTGTAGCGGCCAGGAATTTGAGATGAAAATAAAGCAACGAAATGCACACTTTAAGAGTATCAGCTTGTTAAAAACCAGTTGATTGCGCATTAATTGGTTCAGTTGCAAGCAAGATCAGTAGCAGTCAGAATAAGAGAGATACGGATGTAGCAGGATGTTCACAAATCTCTTAATAAAATGCCCAGTGGGCCTAGACCCATTTGTACAAACAGTTCTTCGAAAATCGCGCGTGTGAACCAGGTGGATGAAGGGAAGGTGGTAGATGACCTGAGCAAAACATAGCGACCGCAATGCTGCAAGATATGTTTGCAGGATCCCCAAAATAAGGAGTACGTGTATAAAGTGAATGTTTTTCATTTTAAACCAAGAGGAAAACCATTAAATGCTGATTATGATAGACTGGCTTGATAAAGCGGCTGAGGCAGAACTTATGACTGCACAAAATGCTGACAGAGTCGCTCTAGCTTCCCTTAATTGATTGATGCGTCAGCACGAATTGTCCAAATTGGTTCACAGCAATAAGGACCCTAATTTGAAAGCTGACCTCTTACTAGACCCTGCAAGACCTCCATGGACTACGCGACACGCACAACACTTAAATATTTGCTAAGCAATAAACAGATGGAAAGAAAAAACCGCGTTTGGATTTAGCTGCTAAGGATTTCATGAAATATGTGCAATCAGACGAATGGGATTCAAGGCTTTTGTTCACCCGTCAACTGACATCCCATGGTATAAGTTACTCACTGGTAGCACAATTGGATTGCCTCAAGAAATTCTACCGCCAAACACGAAATCAGCAATTAACGGTGTCCCAGGTTAAATATCATGTCTCATGTTGAGCTTAAAAACCCCCAGTATTCCACATGAACACCAGCAACCAACACATATCAAGTTGAAAGGCCAAGTACCCAATCTACGACGCACCGCGTGTATCATCACATTCGGAGCGGAGGCTCAATTCGAGTGGATAAAGTTCTCTTGGCTGCATTCTGGTCGAAAAAGATGTAGTGTCTCTGCTTTATTGAAAAGAAAGGGTGATGGTCGATTAATTTATGAAATAAGGAATGTCTCTTTCCCTGATCACAGATTAAGAGGTGATGGTCTTGACTAAATGGATAGCTCCATTTAAGCAAACACACCGGCTGTTATACATAGGTGAATGCACATCACCGGTTGTGAGAAAAGGCGTCCCTCAGAGCTGCCACAATACTGAGGCTAAATAGTGACCCTAACGGAATAAAGCTCAATAGTCTTTGTCTGGTGACATCGGTACATGAGTAGAATTTACTAGGGTTGGGATGGGACCAGGGTTTATGAATAACTTACCTGTGCAGGAGCAGATTCGTCAGTCCACAAAATGTGATCACTGATGTAAGATGGTAGATTGCGTAAGCACTGTCTCGATCTCACGCGCTTTCACTCCTGCCTGAGTGCACCACCGTGTTAAATGCCAATCGCACTTAAGAAACTTGACAGCAATCGTTCGTTACTGATTCCTCCAGTGGCGGCCATTAGATATTCCGATCGTCGAAATTTTTACAGTCAGAGTTGAAGCCTGTCTCCCTGGCCTTACTGGCATAAATAAATGCAAAATCGATGTATCTGCGACTCAATACAGTGCGGAACGGCTCATTTTGATTATAAAAAATGTTACTTGATATAATTGTTTACATGCTTAAATGAAATCCGTACAATTTTGAGAGATACGCACCGAATCAGCTGCAATAGAAGTAGCGCTACTGCCTTCTTCCCTAGAGAAAGACAAACTTTGCACGATACGTTTGAACACCAGATTTAAAATTGTGCTCTGCTTTGTCGTCAAAAACCACCCAAAGTTTGATTCATTCTTCTTCTCAAAACGTATTTTTGGCAACAGGAGAGGCTGGGATAATTCAAGTAGCAAGTAGGATGAAAGGAGCACCATGTTGCCATGACACGCCATCAACTAAAATAGGGGAAACTCTCTTCACAGAACTACTTCTATGCAGTGGGTCGCGACGACAAATTATGCACAAATAATATTCGCATTTTAACAAAACGGGAATTTCGCGGCTTGCATCTGTTAGGATTAGTAGATGGATCAACGCTCTATTTGAACACGGAATCCGCTCACCCATTATGCTCTAAAAGACCCACTACTAGGGAATAAACCCTCTCTGAGGGTTAATAAAGTGCACTACAAAGTAGTAGTAGGTGTTGCCCTATGCCCTTGTCTGCCTGTTGTAGGTTATCCTTCTCGAATTCAATCCCTCATTTCTGTGCTACTGTTCACCATTAAATTATTGTAAATACCCAATAAACGGATACGTACTAGGGTCTTTATATAGTAGCTGTGATGATTTATTTAGTCTATGTAGTGACTTGAAGGCACTTGAGACCTTTGAGCAAACATCTTTAGCTGACACCACTTGCATGAATGCATACTGTCTTAATTCACGTTATTCTCAAATAACCGAATTGAGACACATTTAATTACCGCGCACAACTGACATCAGGAAAATGCATAACCGAAGTCGTTTTTGCCTCAAAGTAGATAGAACTTGAAGGTATATGTATTAGTAGTTTATGATTAACCAAAATATTGGTAAAACCACCTTGATAAGACTCGAGGCAAAGTGCACAAATCATAGTAAGCACTTTAACCCGATCAACTCGGATCTATTGAGCCTTCATGACTAACTAGAAAGAGGCCTTGAGAACCTCCACACATTAATTGCCTAATGATGTGGAAATAAATCATAACTCATGTCTGGTGTGAATGTAGCACTGTTTTCGCAAAAAAAGGGCCTCAACTGCGGGTGGTCTCGTAACATCTGCTGGCAGCTGACGCATTGCACCATGCACCTGAATAACATGCCTTAATGCCATCTTAATTGTGCAACAGAGGTCAAAACCCAAAGAACAACATCTGTTCCTTATAAATTCTGTAGGAATAACTTCGTGCCTTGTAAACCAAATCAGGACACATAAATTGAAAAGCATTAATTTTACACTGCCCAAGGCTGCAATTGTACGTTACTTTGAGTCAAAGCATAGCCAATTCATTTACTGGAAGCCATTTTCAAAACAGCTTTCTGGAAGTAGTTTGCCAGGCTCATGGCGTTGGCACCATTTGATGGTTATATTCAAAATTCCCACGTGGAAAAGCTTTGCGGAAGGCGCACGGAGTTGATGTAGTTTTGCTACTGACTGCTCAGCGGTAGAACTGTACCGTCAAAGATATCTGCAGCAGAGGACTTTCCTCTCTGCTGCACTTAAGAGCTGGCCGTGTAGTAGGAAAGGTGCAAAGGGTTGCTCTTTTAAGTTGGTTTTTCTTGTCACCGCCCTTACCATAGCACCTAGCTACTCTTCTAATAAGAAAAGCTGTGAAACATCGCTGTGGTTCCAAGTGCCCTGCATCCTGTCCCCTTTTTAATCATCTAATCAATACACAACAACTTTAAAAGAGCTGCTCTTATCGATCTGTCGGTCAATCGATCAGTTGACACAGATGAGCTGCAGCGATGCGGAAGTTGAGCGCGCCAATTTAAATTCTTTGCAAAACCTCTCAAAGACTCACTGCGCACATAGAGGGGCACTAATATCTTTTGTGTTGCATGCATTTATTTTTTGAGTGCAAAGGCCTTAAGGCAAACGCTACCCAAGCAAAGCCTTTACTCACAAATTTGTGGCAAGCCACTATTTCTAAGAATATATCATTACCTCATTTGATGAGATGGGTGGGAAAATCAAACCTAGTAGCAATACCGAGGTGTTTGGTGCTGTAGAAAGCCGACGGTTGGTAAAAATCAGTTGTGATGGCAACTGTGCAGTTCCTTTATTTAAGTGTACTAGAGGTCTGTACGGATACGCTTCGTCACTGCGTAGGCAAGGTCATCTACATGTACTACAAGGGAGTGTCAAGTGAAGGAGAAATCAAAGCAGAAGGACTGAGGTGAGCGAAGCGGTTTGAAGCTGAGAAGGTCAAAGGAAGTCAATAAGTGGGCTAACTGCAGCAGCGAGGATGTCTGTTGCAAAATGAGAAGTAAAGTAAAGGCGCAAATCTTTAGACGATCTGACAGTGGAAGCAAATTAGCTTACACGAGCACACAATCTTTATGGCACACTCAAACATTCTGTGCCTAGTCACCGGTCAATCGCATTCAGCCGCTTTGCTTGTGTTCCGGCAAAGAGTAATACATCAAATGGTTTCCAGTTAAATAAGGGGGATGAATGCACACTGCAAAATGGGTAACCGAATAGAACTGTAGCAGTCCTTAGCCCGACACCGGTTTGACTAGTAAAATGCGTTCCGCCTACGTGAAGCTTTATCACTGCGGCATTTCAATAAGGAAGTGCACTAGCATATTCTATCTTCATTTTGGAGTACGGGAGTGCAGGCTTAGTGAATGCTGTAAGGTCTTAAGGGAAAATGTTTTCGTCTTTACACTTAACTGTCACTATTTCTATGCCTAGAAGCCTTAAAATACACCAATGTGTTTTTAGGCGTTTGCGCGAAAACCAAATTATAAGTCATCCGAAATGGGAATCATTTTACCCCGATTAATACAAGTACTGATTTGTATGTAAGCGGTTCAGTTCAAATAATTAAGCTCAATTAATTGCTTTTGCTCATAAACATGAAGTCAGCAATTAGCAATTAGGTTTTGTATTGCATAAAATAGAGTTGTGGATTATCCCTCCTTCTAATCCGGACAAAGCATGAATTCTGCACTACATATGTTTGACTTAACTCTGGTCAAATTAAACACAAGCGAAAATAAAGTTACGGGCATTAAAGTTATGTGTGCTTTAATGAAGTGAGTCAATCTGATAGGCTAAGCGCTTGGATTTGAAACAACAATTTTGTGTGTCAACTTGCCCAGTCTTAAAAAGTCCTTAACAACGCCAAAAAATTCAAGGATAATGTTATGGATCCAAGGCGTCAATAAAAATACTTCCCATTATTTGTCAGCGCTAATTGCAGATCATGTTACTTAGGCAGTGTGTGAGTAAAAGCCGAGCTCTTTCGATGGTTGCAGAAGACATATTAAGCTACAGCACGTTGATAAGCCTCCATAGGCATTTAGAATACTCTAATTTAAAAGAAAATTACCTAATAGAGTTTATCAAGTGGTTTTAAATTAAATAAAATATTGACAGCAGTAAGGTGGAGGAATTTATACGTGACCGATGGAATCTGATAACAGGAGAGATCCAATCACATATTCCTTTCTGTGACTCCCAAGGATTATAGACAAGTGACACTTTAAAGCAATAAGGCCCTTTATTTTGACACGTAGTTGGGTGTACTGCCTATATTTTATAAGATAAAATAGTCCATATTACCAGCGAGCATTAATTTGTTTGCCTTGTGTGCGCCTTGATAATTTGCAGTTTTCATGTTTGTTTACTGATAGTTGAACGATACTCAATTATTTGTGTCAAAAAACTGAAATTTTCTTACTGTACAATGAAATCAGATTGCAAGTTGAGTTGCTATTAGTAAAAAACTTGCAATCCTAAGCAGTTATTTCCCTTCATTCCTGGCTTTCAAAGTTTCATTACAGGCAAACTGTATGGTAATCGCCTGCTTTGCAGTCGGATAGTATTGAGTATGCAATCATGCAATACGAAAGGGATTGTTAGCTGGGCTTTTTACATGGGTGCAGTAGAATTCTCCACATGGTATTTTCCCGGATGATCAAAGTCTGATGGCTCTCATTCTGTTGATAATGCTCTTGAAAGACAGGAGGTCAGATGGTACACTTTGCGTTCGTACGTAAATTGTCCTTGGAATTGTGTATTCCTCGTGGCAACTTTTCTAACGTGTCTTTTCGCGCTGCCGATAAAGTCGCTGGATGTAGGAGAGAAGAAAAGTTGCATGTGTTGGTGATGAGCACCTCAAGTCGTGAAGGACAGCATTGTAAATTGGGCCAACCGAGTAGTGGCGTGAGTAATTTGCTAGGAGATAAAACTTTGCTTTCCGCCATGCTCCCGAATGTATTCAATGTAGGCAGATACTACATTTAGTCAGGCGAAGTATATTTGAATTACACAGATTGCTGTCAGCACATTTTGCTCATTACTCTGTGGGCTCTTACTTAAGCGGTGTTGCATGGAGGAAGTGGTTACGTAGAGATAGTAGTGGAAGTAGCTGGGTGTCATGCCCTTTACATACAATCACCCACCTGTCCACTTAAAGCGTCGTGGTTTTGCCCACTCAAAAGGAAAATTACCACATAAACATGTAGCCATCTAATGAGAAATGGAAGAGGGTATTTAAATAGGCTTGGCGGATTAAGAAGTCGTTATAGTTGTCCTCTACGACTTTGATTTCAGAGTAATGTTTTTGCTTTAATGGAATTAGAAGAGTCGTGAGAGCGCGACGAAAAAAAGACGAAAACCAAAAAAAATTGAGATTGCATCTGATTTCATTTAGTCATGCATTTTTTAAAGTTGTGCATTTTGATTTGGCTAGATCATGGCTTACTCAACTGCTTCACAGAGAGGTCTGCTTACAACCTTTTCGAATGTGTAAATTTATCTTCCACCTCGAATTTACTCGCATCCCTATCTTCCAATTCGTCAAATTCACTAAAATATCCCAATGTGCCAAAACTTAACTAGCAATAAAAAGAATTGAAGTAGAACTTAATGATCGAGAAGGCATGAAACATGGCATCGATGACGGTAAAAAGAGAGTTAGGTCGAGTGAACCACGTCGAAATGGATCTAAAGGGAGAAAATTTGCATAGCACATTCTTGATTTTCAACCAACGACTTTGCCGATTACCAGCCTGCTTGTTTGTCCCTCTTCGACTACCTGATAGCACCTATCCTCCTTTGCAGCTGTACACAAATAATCACCTATAGACTTGGTTGGTAAGTCTCTCTCTTGGCCTATGCTATATATGCTTTGTGCCAGACTAGTTGCTGGCAGCGCGCTGAATCGAGATGCAGTAATGAGGCTGTATGGGTTCCTATTTATCTTAAAGGTGCAAAAGACAAATGTCCCTGGTGCCTGTGATGGTGGACAAGGGGTGTTTGGATGCTTGCGGCCACATAAGCTGAAGGCGACTAATCATTAGTGTTGTTGCACCAGCATAGGCTTTAGGGTTAGAGCAGGAAAATATCATCTGCGACCATGGTTTGACAGGTAGAAGATAAATAAGGTTTGATAAAATCAGCCCGGTTCTGTCAAACAGTTTGGCATCAAGCATGTCTTACGACGCACCTGCACACTTTGTCTCCCTGATTTTTGCCAAATGCAATTGATTTTAACGTGTTAAATTTGCTTTATGTATTAATAGAAACCGTACTTTGGCTCTTGTTGGCAAAATTAAACGGAAATCGTGTGCAACACCCTTTATGAAAACTGGTTTATTTGATGAAAGTGCCATGTAAGAGGGTACAAAGATAGGCGAAATCCTATTTACCACAAAACTAAAGAACATTTGAAGAAACTATGGAAGTAACGGGCTAAAGTGTGAAGAAGGTAAGCATCAGAGATAATAGCAAAAAAAGAAGTCAGCCGCACTAAGTTGATTTGACTGAGATGTGACATCATGCAAGGTGTTGGATACAATGTATCGGGGTACAAATAAGTAAAAGTAGCTAGGCCGTCTCTGGCGCACTTTAGCAGTTTATATGCTAAGAAATTTTCGCTATCTTTGGGAAAAGCTCTCATTTAGCGAATAGTTCTGTATTCACGTGCAATGATCAGTGTAAGGATAAGAAGGCAACTTACCGATTGCCAATGCAACGTCGCCATGTGCGATGGAAGTTGCCAATAACATGAGGCAGAGTTGAATGGGCATTTCTTTTTGAGAAATAACTTGCATTTACGATCCGTGCACCTGTACTTTTAAATGTGTTGTTAGTTGATGTTAGCCCATGGGCTGCAAGTTCTTGAATTACTAACCAACTTGTCCATTCACGCACAAACTATGGAACCATATGTTGTTGAATTGCTTGAGCGATTGCGTTAAGGACACTGCTAAGCACACTCACTGTTACAAAATAGCTTTCACCCTCACTTTGAGGAGGCTTTTGTTTTTATGATGAGTTGTGACATTGTAACTAGTCAATGTGCACAGCCTTACGCGAAAAATCACGCAGATATCATCACCGAGGCAGTGGAGAGGAATATGGTGGCTAAATCAGCAAATGCATATTCACCAGTTGTAATAAATGCAGAATTCAACGCCAAACCTTCGACATGGTCATTTGGGATTTGGGATTCTCACGGCAGAAAACTCTTTTGAGTCTCTTCGATGCAGAACACGCTCTTCAAGGTATTGCTGACTCCCGAACATTGGCTAATTCATACCAGTGTATAACAAGGCAGTTAAGACCATCACATTACTTGTGTATGTTCCACCGTCTGTGACTAATTTAATAGCAGGAGGTGATAAGAATGATCCCGCAAAATTTTAGCGATACTGAAACCACGCATTGACGTCCTTGATCAAACTAGTTAAGTGAAGTGTTCTACTTGCCAGATGAGCATTATTAAGGTAGTGCAGCAGAGAGATTTGTCGTTGTTTGCTTCGATTTGACGAAATATTTACCTTTGTGATGATGTGGATGCATTGGGAAACACTGTGCAATGAAGACAAAGAAATTTGGCCCACGACTATATGGAACTACCAATAAATTATCAAAAATGCTCTGCACTTACGTTCAATAGGCAAACGCGTGTGCGAATACAATTTAAATGACTTCGTGCTAATTGTTGAGGCTAATGATTTCCCATCTTCAAGCCCTGAGATGAGGTGAAAAAATGCACAGGCTTACTTGAACTATCTCCCTTGACCCAAGCTGCTCCGCAGGATAGTGAATTTGGCCTACTTTGCTCCTCCACCTTCTTCTCTGTCTCAGAAGAATCCGTGAAGAGAAAGGGTGACAAATCCAAGTTGCGGCTGTTCATGGAGGGATAAGAAGTAGCTTTTCTTGTAATCAAAACGCCCACTGACTAACGACATGCGTGGAACCATCCTTAATGCGTGAAAGCAACTGTTTCAGTAGATGACCCATCCTCAATAAAACTTTTTACACGCTCCAAGAGAATCCAGTGGCAATCTGTCCAACACATTTCTTTGCATTGCTAAGTGCTTAATACATTGCACCATTTTAGGTTAATTTCGACTCGGGACTTTCCAGTCACTTTCAATAACTGCTTTTTTGGCTTAAATTCAAGGCAATTTCAAAGTCCAGATGAAGTTGATGTCATGTCCCGTGTAAAACATGCACCGATTGAGCGTGGCTTGAAGGTACTGGTAAAGACATAATAGCTCTGTGTTACTTGATGGTTACTTTTAAAGATTCGTAGGCTTCACTGCCGACCCTGAACATGAACGTTTCTAAGTCAGCATCTAGATTTTGACGCACCTATGCTGACAGCAGTCATTGATGCAGACATCACTGCCAGTCGCAATAGGCGCGCTTAATTTGTGACACAATTTTATAAGTGAAATGCTCCACCTGTAATCGAACTCCCTTAATTCATATTTCCTAATCCCATTATCGTTTACTACAGTCGGTGGGCCGATTAATATTGCGGATGGACCTGGTTACATGAAGTGAAAACGGACACGAACATGAAGGTGCTTCGTACAAAAGATGATACATTACGCCGCTTAACTTAGAAGCGTACTGGATGGGGTTAGCCCCTTTTAGTCGTTTAATATCTGCAATCGTTAATAATCGTGTTTATTTGACACGATTAACCCAGTTTTCTCAGTTTGCATTGTTTCTCAAGAAAGGGAAGTTGATTTCTTTTGACAATTTTGTTGTTTGATAGGTATTTAGAATGCAACGCCAATCTAAATGTGCCAAAATTAAAAAGAGTTGATGCGTTTTAAATGGACACTTATCCGGAATAGTTGGATGGCAAATAAAATTTAGTAGACTGTTTTGCCATAATAAGATACACTAAGCCATTTTATTGAAGTGGCAGAGAATTCAAAAGCGTTGTTTTTGATAATGTGGCAAATGGGTAGGAAAGGGTTTTATGCCCCTGACTTTTGTAATTCGTAAACTCTTTGGATCGTCATTCCCTAAAAATCTGCCCATTTCACAATTTGTTGCATTAAGAGTTGATGAATCGACAAATACGGCTGACAGAAGAAAAATTGTCGAAAAATCTAAGGCCATAGCCTTACACCAGCACTCATTGTCGCCCTTCACTAACCAACTTAGTAGTGGTATCAAAATTTTGCATGGAATACAGCCGCCGACAAAGTGATTCAGAAATAGTTGGTGCATAGTGCTCGACTCCCCTCCAGGCTGCATTGAATCCATCGCATTCACACAAGGTGATAGGCATCTAAAATTTAGGAATCAACTTTGATGAGGTCGAAAGCCAAATAACCCGATGACACCCATGCAGCCCCAAAGAAATGGCATCCGAGACTTCGTGGTAGAGTACCAAAAACCTAGGAGATCATTTTAATCTAAAAGCCGGAACAGGGTAGCGTGCTTAAGATGCAATAGATTACTTATTTCCGCGAAAATATGCCGCTTTACGAAGTTGGCGTAGATTTTTAAAAAAAGATGATTATCAAAAAAGAGTCTGCTGAGCAGCGCCAAATTGCAAAGCACATAGATTCAGATCAATTTTTAAGAAACAAAAATGTTTAGAAAGGCACACTAGAAGGTGCTACTCCAGCCGTTAAAGGCAGTGGCTTACAAAAGTTCCGCCTCTAACTGCAGCTTAGATCCTAATAATTACCTTTTAACAACATGGCCATTCCTGGCACGTATCGCGTTCTGTGCACCCACAAGTTTGTCACAGCTAGCAAAACATATAATTAACAGAGAACGTAGATATTTTTAAAGCATTTAATCCAAAACGTGAGAGCATTTCCTCTGGTTCGTTACTTTGTGCACAAATGCCACTAAACTAGCAAGAAATGATAGATAAACAATTTGAAGCCTTTGGAACTCCTTGTCATTACCTCACGGCTAACTAGTCTACGGCGAAGATGAGGGCCTAAACTTAAAGGCAAAGGAGAACAGTGTATCAGAAAGTTATTTCTAAACGGACAAACAAAAAGTGAAAAAGGCATAAAATCACTCAGTCAAATTAAGAAGAGCTCAGCGCGATTTTTTTGAATAGCCAAAAGTGAAGATGACAAATGATCAAGAGGCTGAAATTTCCACAGCGAAGAACATTAGATAACATCATATCCGTGCCGTAAGGCATACTATTTGATAATGCGGGGGGTTTAAACTTACCCAAGTGAAATTGGAGATTCTCATTTGCGTTGCCAAAGGAATGCTGTTTTGCAGCATGGGTCGCTGCCAGTTGAACGGCGCTACCATTAACGCCAAGACTCGTACAGCGCAATCCAAATAAAAGGCTCCTGCAGACGACGATAATTGTGCGAATGCGGTGGGCTGTGCCACCAAGGCGTCACTTCTCATTGCCTCTTAAAGGGGCCCGACGTAGTCACCTACAGTTACAGGAGGATTCTGTTATTTTGGAGGCAAAGTAACTGCACTTAGCGACAAAGTATGAAGAAAAGTCTTCAGATGGGATAGCCATCAGTGACATACTAGTATTTTTAGTGTGCTGTTGAAAAAGGGTGGGTCTGTACGATTGTTGTGCAGTTCCGCAACAGTTGAACAGATGGATGGATATCCATCCCTACTCCTGTTTAAGAATACGACCTTTCAAGGGTATCAGAGATATCAGGAAACCATTAATTTCTCGTGCTTATTTTAATAAGGTATGTTCTCTAGTTTATTCTTGAGCCACTGGTTAATGCCATCAGCGAATGCGCTTATGGGGTTAGCAAAGGAATGTGCTAGTCATGGTCATTACTAATAGAAGTGATTGTGGTAGAGAAAGAAAGCACTTTGAAACTTATAAGTATTACGGGTTTCATTATTTGCTGGTGGATTGCAGTAAGCCGTTCTACATTGATACCTCCGGATAAAGCTACGTTACGAATCGAATTTGGGATTGGTAGTGGCATATAGCCGTTAAGTGGAGACACCAATCCATTTGCTCACAAATTTCTTCCTGGAGGTGCACTACCAGCCGCAAGCAACAGCAAATTATTAGGTTGCAATTCGAAACAATCATCGTCGTTAACTATGACAAGTCATCAGCAGTGTCACGATTGCATCGCAGCACAATTTCAAGTACTTACGGCCGATTAGAAAATCCCGCTTAAGGCAACCAGAAATGAGTAAACGCATTCAAATTTCTAAGCTAAATATCCTAGCATAGCCTCCTATGTATTTTGTCCGACCGCAAGAGTTTCAACTCTGCTTACAACACTTCAAAGCTAAACAATAAGAGTAAGGCATGTTTTAGTTTTCGCAATTCATTCTAGATGAGCACCTATAACGCTTTTAACACTAGAGCAGAATAGATCCGAAGTCTGGCACATAAAACCTTAAAACGAGTAAGCACAAAATAATCGAAACCCTAAAACAATCGAGTGCAATAATACGAGAAAAAATTACCTCCGATTTCATTTGCCAATGCATTCCGCATACCCAACAAGGAAATGCCAAAGGGAAGCTCGGTGTAAGCTGAAGCAAAGATATCTAATCATTTATTAAGCAGTTTCAAGTGATAAACAGGAATAATAGCATTGGTTGAGCGTTCAGAGCAAAAGAGAAGTAGAGGAGGGCATGTACACCGCCGACTAGCTCATTCGCCTCCATGGCACGTGGAGGCACCTTCACAAGTGTCGGTGTAGGCACAACCTCGGTGGTGGTTGCTGTTTACCACCATTGCTGCGACCATCCCCACGGCTGGCCACACGGCGACCACCATTGCGGCTTCTTCTCCCACGACCACTCACACGGCGACCAGCAGTGCGGCTTCTGCACAGACCACAATGCCCACTTCTGTCCCCATTGCGAACCCTTCTCAAACTCTCCCCACGGTGCCCACTTCCATGGATACGAGCATGGCCAACCTCCCCACCCCATTTCTTTGTCTCTGCTTTCCTTGATACTGACTTGCGCTCTGAGGTGTGCCCGCTTATATACCAGTCGCCTTGTCTCCAATTGTCTCGTGTAGCCCTCGTGCTCACTGCACTTTTAGCTCTACACCCGTGCTTGCCGATCATCGTTGATGCTCTCGTGATGCCAACATTTTCGGCTGACATTTTAGGTGTCGCGTAGACTGTGAGTTGCATGCGACTTCTCAACATAGAAATTTAACAATGTTCTATGAACGGTGATGGCCTTGTCAATGTAGACCCGATTCATCTGTGGTGCTTATCGTGCCGTTATTTTACGGTTCGCACGTACGGGCAGACGCACGATGACAACTTATGTGGTTGATGCAATGCAGCAACGCACGTTGTTTAGGAGTACATTTACGTGTAGGAGTTATTTGTCTTCCAACTGTAGTCAAACTCTATATTAGCCAATAATGCCCATGTAGCCTCTTCCATTGCACACATACGTCGCTCGCAAAGAACATAACACCCACCAGCAGAAATTTGCTCCAAAATCATGACTTCTGCGATATCTTGACTTAACAGTCAATGTCTCGGTTTATTTGTGTGGCAGATAAAATTATTAGGCAGTATTTATGCTTGAATCAGAAGAACTGAGTAATTGAGTCTGATCTGAAGCTAATTCTTTAATGATATCATGACAAATATAAATATGCATACCTGGTTTATCACCCTATTGGAGTTATGCGGGATAAATTCATCCAAGGCGATGGCTCATCAAGATTGACAATCGACTGCGAATTTTAAAAAAAGTGATTGTAGCTCTTGTTTTCACAAAATTCACTAATCAGTAAATCATTTGGCAAGCATTAAACAATTTTTTTCTGCAAGCGATTTCAGGGCTTAATTAACCGGTTGGTATTTATGCATTCCTCAATCTGCACACACCTCTGGGCGGTCTTAGGCGCAATTGATGTTAAATCTATTCATGTCAAATGGTTCTGCTCTAAACAATTAGCTCTTCTTTGCAGTCTTAATCAGAGGCCTTACGTACGTATATAATAATAATAAGGACGATTGGCGCATCGTCTCGTACCATTGCAGACTAATGGATTATTAGAAGCAGTTTGCTCAGTGAAGTTCTACTCGGAGATAAGATGGTTAATGCACTGAGAACTCAGCGAATCCGAGACAAAATTGCATTTGGCATCGCTAAGACTACTTCAAAGTTGTATAATCATTCTGTTAGTTCTATTGCGAAACTTTAGTAAATTTAAGCTAGAGTTGAGAAAAGAATACAGTCCCTTTAAATAAATATCCGAATTTGCTTGTTTATCAGCCTGCAAAATATTTCCTCCACTTACGGGATAGCTCTACAACTGGTTTTATTTGTAATGTGATTGTAATTTGCAACATTGTTTAAAAACCAATGCACTAAGCAGTTACATCTTAAATCATGTTGAATTTCAAGTGATTAAAAGGTTAATATTATAAGCCAAGCGATGTCTCGATGCTTGACTCGTTTCGCGTCAAATCTAGGGAGCATAATGCAATAAGTCTCAGCATTGAAAATAAATAATTGCGCTTGCGAGAAAAATATCCAAGACGTCTTGTGTGCTACGATGGCGTAACCCGGTCGAAACGAAACCCAAAATAGCAGTACTTATAGTCGAACATATTGGACTGGTGTCATGAAGGCAAATCTCTACACGATTAATGGAGACAAGTCACTTGTAGCCTAGAAAGCATTTGATGCTAATGGAATATTTCCTTTCAATGTATTTATCACCGGAAAATGAATAAAGTGGATCTAGCGGTTCGGTAAGTTTCAAAAATGGCTTGTGATCTATGAACTCTACATTAGCAAGGCCATCACCGTTCATAGAACATTGTTAAATTTCTATGTTGAGAAGTCACATGCAACTCACAGTCTACGCGACACCTAAAATGTCAGCCGAAAATGTTGGCATCACGAGAGCATCGACGATGATCGGCAAGCACGGGTGTAGAGCTAAAAGTGCAGTGAGCACGAGGGCTACACGAGACAATTGGAGACAAGGCGACTGGTATATAAGCGGGCACACCTCAGAGCGCAAGTCAGTATCAAGGAAAGCAGAGACAAAGAAATGGGGTGGGGAGGTTGGCCATGCTCGTATCCATGGAAGTGGGCACCGTGGGGAGAGTTTGAGAAGGGTTCGCAATGGGGACAGAAGTGGGCATTGTGGTCTGTGCAGAAGCCGCACTGCTGGTCGCCGTGTGAGTGGTCGTGGGAGAAGAAGCCGCAATGGTGGTCGCCGTGTGGCCAGCCGTGGGGATGGTCGCAGCAATGGTGGTAAACAGCAACCACCACCGAGGTTGTGCCTACACCGACACTTGTGAAGGTGCCTCCACGTGCCATGGAGGCGAATGAGCTAGTCGGCGGTGTACATGCCCTCCTCTACTTCTCTTTTGCTCTGAACGCTCAACCAATGCTATTATTCCTGTTTATCACTTGAAACTGCTTAATAAATGATTAGATATCTTTGCTTCAGCTTACACCGAGCTTCCCTTTGGCATTTCCTTGTTGGGTATGCGGAATGCATTGGCAAATGAAATCGGAGGTAATTTTTTCTCGTATTATTGCACTCGATTGTTTTAGGGTTTCGATTATTTTGTGCTTACTGGTTTTAAGGTTTTATGTGCCAGACTTCGGATCTATTCTGCTCCAGTGTTAAAAGCGTTATAGGTGCTCATCTAGAATGAATTGCGAAAACTAAAACATGCCTTACTCTTATTGTTTAGCTTTGAAGTGTTGTAAGCAGAGTTGAAACTCTTGCGGTCGGACAAAATACATAGGAGGCTATGCTAGGATATTTAGCTTAGAAATTTGAATGCGTTTACTCATTTCTGGTTGCCTTAAGCGGGATTTTCTAATCGACCGTAAGTACTTGAAATTGTGCTGCGATGCAATCGGGACACTGCTGATGACTTGTCATAGTTAACGACGATGATTGTTTCGAATTGCAACCTAATAATTTGCTGTTGCTTGCGGCTGGTAGTGCACCTCCAGGAAGAAATTTGTGAGCAAATGGATTGGTGTCTCCACTTAACGGCTATATGCCACTACCAATCCCAAATTCGATTCGTAACGTAGCTTTATCCGGAGGTATCAATGTAGAACGGCTTACTGCAATCCACCAGCAAATAATGAAACCCGTAATACTTATAAGTTTCAAAGTGCTTTCTTTCTCTACCACAATCACTTCTATTAGTAATGACCATGACTAGCACATTCCTTTGCTAACCCCATAAGCGCATTCGCTGATGGCATTAACCAGTGGCTCAAGAATAAACTAGAGAACATACCTTATTAAAATAAGCACGAGAAATTAATGGTTTCCTGATATCTCTGATACCCTTGAAAGGTCGTATTCTTAAACAGGAGTAGGGATGGATATCCATCCATCTGTTCAACTGTTGCGGAACTGCACAACAATCGTACAGACCCACCCTTTTTCAACAGCACACTAAAAATACTAGTATGTCACTGATGGCTATCCCATCTGAAGACTTTTCTTCATACTTTGTCGCTAAGTGCAGTTACTTTGCCTCCAAAATAACAGAATCCTCCTGTAACTGTAGGTGACTACGTCGGGCCCCTTTAAGAGGCAATGAGAAGTGACGCCTTGGTGGCACAGCCCACCGCATTCGCACAATTATCGTCGTCTGCAGGAGCCTTTTATTTGGATTGCGCTGTACGAGTCTTGGCGTTAATGGTAGCGCCGTTCAACTGGCAGCGACCCATGCTGCAAAACAGCATTCCTTTGGCAACGCAAATGAGAATCTCCAATTTCACTTGGGTAAGTTTAAACCCCCCGCATTATCAAATAGTATGCCTTACGGCACGGATATGATGTTATCTAATGTTCTTCGCTGTGGAAATTTCAGCCTCTTGATCATTTGTCATCTTCACTTTTGGCTATTCAAAAAAATCGCGCTGAGCTCTTCTTAATTTGACTGAGTGATTTTATGCCTTTTTTTCTTTTCGTTTGTCCATTTAGAAATAGGTTTCCGATACGCTGCATCCCTTAACCTCACCACTAGCGAGCATTCACAAATTCGTCTAAGTTTAGGCTCTCACCTTATCCGTAGACTCGTTAGCCGTGAGGTAATGACAAGGAGTCCCAAAGGCCTCAACTTGTTTATCTATCATTTCCCGCTGGAGTATGGTGCAATGGACTCACTTAATACTGCTTGCCGTTTGGCCAATTGATAGTTTAGTGGCGTTTGAGCACAAAGTAACGAACCAGAGGAAATGCTCTCATGTATTGGATTAAATGCCCTTAAAATGTCTACGTTCTCTGCTGATCGCAGGATTTGTTAACTGTGACAAATCCGTGGGTACACAGAACGCGATACGCACCAGGAATAACCAATGTTGCTGGAAGGTAAATATTAAGAGCTAAGCTACAGTTTGAGGCAGAACTTTTGTAAGCCACTGCCCTTAACGATTATAGTAACACCTACTTGTGTGCCTTTCTGTACATTTCGGTTCCTTCGAAATTGATCTGAACCGATGTGTCTCACAATTTGGCGCTGCTCAGCAGACTGTTGATTGAATTTCATCTTTTTTTAAAATCTGTACCAACTTTGTGAAGTAGTATATTCGCCCGAGGGTAAGTAGCCTGCTGCATCTTAAGCATCCCACCCTGCTCCGGCTTTTAGATTAAAATGATCTCTTAGGTTTTTGGTGCTCTAGCACGAAGTCTTGGATACCATCTCTGCGTTTGCATGGGGTTATTTGGCTTTTGATCTCATCAAAGTTGATTCCTAAATTTCCGATGCCACTGTTGTGTTGCATGACTATCACCTTGTGTGAATGCGATGGATTCAATGCAGCCTGGCAGGGAGTTGCGCACCATGCGCCAACTATTTTTGAATCACTTTGTCAGCCGCTGCATTCCATGCAAAATTTTGACACCACTACTAAGTTGGTCAGTGAAGGGCGGCAATGAGAGCTGGTGTAAGGCTTAGAATTTTCGACAAATTTCTTGCTATATCAGCAAAATTTGTTGGTTCGTCGGCTCTTAATGCAACAAATCGTGAAAAGGCAGATTTATAGGGAATGACGATCCGAACGGTTCGCGAATTACAAAGGTCAGAGGCATAAAACCTTTTCCTACCCATCCGCCATATTAGAAAAGGCAACGCTTCTGAATTCTGTGCCACTTTAATAAAATGGCCTAGTGTATCTTAACATGGCAAAACAGTCCACTAAATTTCATTTACCATCCAACTATTCCGGATAAATGTCCATTTAAAACGCATCAACTCTTTTTAATTTTGGCACATTTAAATTGACATTACAATCTAAACACCTCTTAAACCATTAAAATATCAAGAAAAATTCTAATTCCCTTTCTTGAGAAGCAAGAAAATTTGAGAAAACCGGGTCCACTGTGTCAAACGAACACAATTATTAGCGTTTGCAGATATAAAATGATTCAAAAAGGCTAATCTCATCTAGTATGCTTCAAAGTTAAGCGACGTAATGCCTAATCTTTTGCACGAAGCGCCTTCATGTTCGTGCCCTTTTTCACTTTGTGTAACTAGGCCCTTCCGCATTTTTTATCGACCCACTGACTGTAGCGAATGAATACGGAATAAGAAAATATAAATTGATTGAGGTCGATCACAATTGGGGCTATTCACTTCTAAATTATTCCACGAATTCATTCTAGCAAGCCATTTTAAGCACGTCTATTACAACAGGCAGTGACGTCTGCCCCAATGACTACCATCAGCATAAATGCGTCAAAACATAGATGGTGACCATCGAGCGACCCAGTGCTACTTATCAGGCTTTGCCTGTGCCTTCAAGACGTGCCCAATCAGTACATTTTTAACACAAGAAATGGCGTCTATCTCAATTGGAACTTAGAAGTGACTTAAATTTAAGCCAAAAGCAAAAGAGCGATTGAAGGTGACTGGGAAACCTTGAATCGAAATCGACCGAACATGGTACAATGTTTTAAGCACTTAGCCATATAAAGCAATGTGTTGGACAGATCGACCCTGGATTCTCTTAAAGCGGATAGAAGTTTTTGTTGAGGATAGGCCATCCACTGACACAATTGCTAACACGGATATCATTAGTCAGTGGGCATTTTAATTACAAGGAAAGCTATTTCCTATCCCTCTATAAACAGCCGCCATTTGAGCTTGTGGCCCTTTCTCTTCAGGACTTCCTCAGAGATAGAGGAAAAGGTGGAAGGAGCAAAGCAGGCCAAATCTACTATCGCGCGGAACAACTTCGGTCACGAGAGATAGTTCAAGTAAGCCTGTGCATTCTTCCACCTCACCCAATGGCTTGAAGTTCAAAGTCATTCAAATCGTAATCACATGCATGTTTGCCTATTAAACGTAAGCTCAATGCATTTTTGAATATTTTTAGGTAGTTCCATATAGTCGTGGACAAATTTCTTTGTCTTTCTTGCACAGCGTTTCCCAATGCCAAATCAAAGCAACCAGCAATAAACCTGTTGGGTGATATCAAGCATCTGCGCCGTTCCTTGGATAACCACTCACTGTATACTGCCTTTCTCTTGGTTGCAGGGCCACGCCACTCCCAAGAGTCACACAATAAGGGAAAGAGAACATCCGCTAATGTTGCGTCCTCATTAATAGCACTCATTGCAATTTGAACAAACCCGTGACAGAATGCATCAACTCAGTCACTGCTAGAAAAAATGAGGACTTATTTCAGGATCTAAGTATCACTCCTAAATTTTGACCTTCTTCCCAACTTCTGGTCAGAGATATTTTTCGTTCCTACTTGGCGCACTGCTGGAGACGTTCATTGACTAGTAGCTTATAGCAAGTCGGTTTGCGCCGAATTACAAACTGCGTTTAAAACAGGAAGACTGATACAAATAGTTTTATTTTAAGTTCTGGACTGGTTTTCATCCAACTTGAAACCATTTTTCATTTGCAGAAAGCGCATTGTGCTGTCATTCTAAATGCAATCATAATCAACATGCAAAGCTCAAGATAATTTTATTGTAGCTTTGGTAAGGCGGATAGAAATTTGGAAGAGCCTTGGTACGGTAGGCGATGGGACCTGTCGATCAACCGGCTAAGACGAATCGGAACAGAGGCACACGATGAAGAAGATGCACCCATCCAATAACCTACTTTGATGACGATTATTTAGGGCTGTTTACAGCCGCCCCATTTAGTGACTGCTTGACTGCATCCTCAAATCGGTGCGTTAATCAATAAAAGCTCTGAAGACGACAATACAAACAGGAATAGCGTATGCACAAAAGCACTTTTTCCCGACTATTCTGGACCTTAAAATCTGCTGTTTGCTGCATTAGGCCTTAGGAACAATCTAATTAGTACCATCGGTGCGCTTTCAGTTGTGATGGGCACACGGAATGCGTCGAACGGTTCAGTACATAACCAACCTGAAAGTCCTAATTGTGCCACGAATTATGCCATTATTTTGCTCATATTTTTAAGTGCTTACTTTGGGAGATGCTTATGAGCAACTATTCCCGACTGACATACGTCCGCCATGGAGAGGCTGGTAAGAACATCTTTATGGCTGATCGAAAGATGCATTTGAGATGCCTCAGGAATTTCTAGCTTACCCCTATTTTTTAAAACCGTACAAATCAAGTGCATATCAAATATATTTCATATGGCGAGAATAAAGCATTGTGAAACATATGCCAGTTAGCAGAACATTATCTACGCCAACGAAAACTTTATATTATGGTTGGTTTAATTTTCTCGTTTAATTTTGTTGTGGAATGTGAAGAAAAGGCTGACGGTGGGTACAATTGTACTGTGCGCAATAAGGAGCACAACGACTTGAATTAGGCGCAGCAACACCTCCTGCTTCACAGTATCTGCAAGTTCTGCTTATGCATGCAGTGTTTTGAGGGTCTAAACACACTTTTAGAAATAGGATGCTACACAAAGATAAACAAAGGCAAGGTTGGATTGCATTCCCTGTTCATTGTCCATCCAGTAAAGCCAATCACACATACTTGTTACCTTTCTATTCCAATAAAGGGCATAAATGTCGACAATTTGTACCTCCGCTTCACTAGCGTCTTGAGGCGCTGCTAAAGTGTGTAAACGCTATGGAACCCTCTGCGTCTAATAGAATGACCCGCTTGGCCACAATAAAACAACCGTTCTGCTGATCAATTAGCTGGCCCTTGCTTTCAAATTTATTAACCTTCCCGCTGCTGTCATCAATTCTACCACTAACGCCAGACATGAGGACAAGAATTTTTCTCCAATAAGCTCTTGGGTAACTACATGCGCCACAAAACTTAATTGTTTGTTTGTCTAACTATCCTGCTTCCGTTTACTTACTACTTCCTTCCCGCAATCGTTGTTAATAATGTCTGCATGCATCATAGTTGACGTCATCTTATTTTCTATCAGGTGAGTTTTGCCTAAGCGATTCTGAAAAATATTAAAGGCAAACGCATCAAATGCGATAAGAGATGTTATCTTTCTTCAAATCTTTGGCCCAAGAGAGTGATTAGGTTAAGGCCTCCTAATTTAAGTGGAATTAGAAGCGTATTTACAAGTTATCCACTTCTTCTAAAAGAGTCCAATGTTTACGATGACGCCTGCTTATTCATGGGATTGGTGGAGCCTAAATGCTGCTTGCCTGGCTGTAGATGTGTGTTTCATTCATCCACGAGCAAGAACTAGACTTCATTAATTCACCAGAACCGCTACAGCAACGAGAAACTCTCACTTCTTTCCTGACTCCTCTACACCAATTTAATAAAAATTCTCTATCATTATAAGGAAAAGAGAAGCTCCTAAGATGTGTGATGCATTTACGATATCCGTCTTTTGATTGCTACGACTAGTCAAATTTACCATGAGACAACTTAATACACCATGTGCATTGCTTCTTGGTGTCGCGCAAGCCGGTCTACATGGATCGATTCGCATTGTTCTAGAATGCTTCCTACACGGTTAAAGTAATGATGTTTTGATGAAGGTCGTCATTAAAAAAAATCAATGCTTAGCAACACTTTTGAGGGGATTTTTCCTTCCTCCGTTTTCGTGCTTTATTCTCTTGTTGAGACATTTCAATTACGGTAAAGAGGCAAATGCACACACCTATCCTAAAAATTGCTAGTGTCATTTGCATTACTTTGCAGCGAAACAGTCTCCTCTTTATCTGCGTTATCAAGATAGTAGCCTTTGGGATCGAATTCAGCCCGAAGAAGACAAAAGTGCAACCGTTTAACGACAGTTCGTTCCTTTGGATGCTTCTGTTCCTTGCGGAATAAAACCACATCCAGCCGGTCATAATTAAATCCGTAGATAATGCAGCAGTAATTTTTTGCTTCGCTGTTCTCTTTGGGCACATGGAAATTAGTATTTTCCATTTTTCCTAAACTTATGGATTTTTCAAATTTTTGGAATGTTTGTCAAGGACATATTTTTATCTACGAAAAAACAAGCACAAAAGCCGCAAAAGTTGTCTGCAATGAAATCTCATTCAAGGATGAGCTGCAAATAGCTATTACTGCGATGCAGGAGAAGCTAATACCTTCATCGTGCACAACACAATTGAATGCACTGTCAGCCTTTAATGCTCTCCACGAATTTGAAAACCACGAAATAAAATTGACTGAGACGAAATTGATTTCACGAAGCAAAAAGCATGAAACAGAGTTTAAGTTACGAAATCGATTCACGAGGCCTAAAAGCATGAAATGGAGCCGATGGAGAAGAGCCTGGTTTCACGAAGCGGAGACGCATGAATAGAGTTAATAGATTCGAAATTGATTTCAGGGAGCCGGAAAACATGAAATGGAGTGGACAGAGATGGATTTTGATTTTACAGTGCCCAAGCGCGTGAAATAAATCAGCTGGGACGAAATTGAATTCACGAAGTCCAAAAGCATGATACAGAGTGGAAGTAAAGAAATTGATTTCACGAAGACAAAAAGCTTGAAATGGAGTCGACGTTGAAAAAGTTGACTTCACTAATTCGAAAAGCATGAAGTGGAGCCGATGGTGACGAATTTGATTTCACGTAGTCGAATGCATGACATTGAGTTGGTGGAGACGAAGTAGATTTTTATTAGTCGAAAGGCTTAAAATGCATCCTATGGAGACGAAATTGGTTTAGCAAAGTCACAAAGCATGAATCGGAGCTGATGAGGATGAAATTGATTTTACTAAGTCAAAATGCATGAATTCGAACCAACGGTTTCGAAATTGATTTTAAAGGGTGCATGATATATGCTCGAATTAATTGTTATCCTGGGGTGGAATCTGCTGGTTTTAAAACGATTTTAGTCGAGGTCTCTTTACGTTTTCCATGGAATCCGTTTCCACACCTAGTGACGCTTCTTTTGAACTATAGCAATCACAAGATGTTACACCAAGGGGAAACACACAGGAGGACAGAAGTTAAATGTTGAAATTATCGTCTTCAGTTATCAAGTTATCATTATGTGTAAGCAATGCAAGTAAACAAACGTGTCAATACCAGGCTCAACCTTCTCATGCAAAAGGAACTGCCATGGAGCCAGGTCTTACAATGGCTTCCTGGGGCACCACCATCCATGCAAAGGGTCATGGCATTATTTTTTGTTGATTATTGGAGTATATTGCTCCCATCATTTGCCACCGAGACAATAGTCGACGATGTAGTTCTCATTGTGGTCTGGTTTCTAGCTGTGGTCGCTGTGAAAAGCATTGAGCCAGACTGATAAAATTTTGCGTGGTTGCATTTGCCATTCACCAAACTTAAAAAAAGTTGATGGCTATCACGGGCAGGCTCCGACAGCTTTTGCCGTGGACGCTGGTGTCCACATTGAAACTGGGTGGACGGATTCAACGTCATCCATCTTTGTGACCAACAACGATGCTTTGGTGAATCCAGTGTGCTTTATTGGAACAGCGTTTGAAATGCCCAAATCTAAATAGATGTGGTTTGGGTGGATCTGAACAACTTAAATTATGAATGCTGCTTTGCATTATTTGACAGGACGGTGGTAATATGAAGATGCGAAACTGAAGGAAAGAGGAGTGTGTGAATGAATGAACTAAAAATCTGGATATTGTATCTGTTTCCATTATGAGTGTGTTTAAGTAAGCAAATTTAGAAAGTGCATAAACCTTTAATGTTCAGAAGTTTGTTCCTCCATCTAGACCCATTTTGGCAAGTTTGATTGTCACCGGGTGACCATAGTACTTAGAAAATGGCTGCGTGATTAAAAGTTATTAAATTGAAAATCCTGGTAAAAGTGATCCACATGAAGCTAGATTTAGAAACTACACCATTGTGTTTACTTTGGTAAACCTTTTTTAGGAGCGATTAGTTGTTGTTCAGGCTGTAAATTCTGTAAATTAATGTTAATTCTCTCCCTATTTTACTTAGTATCCTATCACATTGAAAATTTTAATTTACATTGTCAATAGCAGATATTTTGTTGAGATATAAGACATTTCAGAGTAGCACCTCTAGCCTGAAACACATGAGCGTACTCACTCACCTCAGGTATGATTTATGAGCTGGTCAGTAATGCTTACAATGAGCTTGACTTGAGTGTACACTCAGCTGTGCAGACCCTCTGGTTTCAGTGATCTGCGCTGTGTTCAGCTGACGAGATCCTAGGAAATTAACCCTCTCAACACAAAGTGCTGCATTGACGGGTGTAGCAAATAATTAACGTGCACTAGATGATCTCTCGCCTCGCTATTTTCAGTTGTTATAATTTGATGTCGCGAAGAAAGGCGACCGTACTGCTAATGCTGTGGTACTTATGGTCTTGAAATTATATCTTGTAGGCGAGAGGCAGGAAGACAATTAAAACATAGTTCTACAAAATCAATCCAATTCTTCTGGGGTAGGGAATCCTACTCTACTGACTGTACCACAGCATACAATAAAGGTATCCAAGAACATTACATCTCTTCATATTAGGTGTTGCCGGAAGGCTAAGAAGGAGATGGAAATAGCTGTTGCAAGTACGGTGTTTTCTCTCAATAGATACCTCAGTCTCGCGTGTAGCAAGAAGACGAGTATAGGCTAGACCGAGGCCACTTTTGGCCGATCTGTATTTAGGCATTGTCGAACCCGCGTAATCACTAAGCGCCGGCAAAAATGTTAAAAACTAACAGAAAGCAAACACGCTAAGAATTTGAACGGCCGATCGACTTTGTCTCATCCATTGGATGAGTAAAGAGTTGCATAATAGCTATACTAATGGTGCACGCGCGGTGCGGTGTCAGGCGGCGCGGACGAAAAAACACTAACATCAGCATAACAATGGAAGCGTAGCATTGAAAAACGACCCTACCGATTGGCTAGATAGTAGACCACACGCTCTACTACAAGCGACGGGAGGAATAGTGCTTGACGATGATTAGGCAACTTTAGTATAACTTGCTGCATAAAGCAAGAAAACCTAAGTAAAATATTTGAGGCAAGGCATGCAAAGTAATTTGCATTAGGCTGGCACCTCATCAGCCATTGTAACTCCTAATATTCCTGCCAAATTTCGCAACAGAACAGAGAAATTCTGTCCTATGTCCTCAGTTTTGAAGTATTCTTGAATAGCTTGAAGAAGAAATATGTGAACAAGACAGTAAAGCGTTTAGCGTAATTTCAATTGGGAAAGTTTGCGGAATTTTGTGTAACTCAAGCATTATTTCTCAATAAATCACGCAGCAAATAGATGCAGCGATTTATATTGTAAGTTGTTTATGATTGAAGCTACAATTCGCTTACCCATATGTTCTGATTTTCAAAAAGTCACGGCAAGCAAATCATGGCATTCGCTTAAAAATAACTACATAAGCATGCGCATGAAATAACTTTAGGTCGTGCATTCATTCGCACACATTTATGCACTAAGAATTAATTTTGTGACTGAAAATTCTGGCGACTCACCTGAACCAACGCAATTCTCTCAATTTTCTTGGAGAGCCGTCTTTACTTCTGCCTCAATGCTGTTTTCTCACATTGTACTCCAGTATTTCAATTGCTACAAATTATAGGATAGAGTAAAATGTTTACTTTAAGCTACGCCAGCTTGTCATTCCGAGTGCTTCCTCACCTTTTGCATCCAATCAGTGGTGGCGACCAAAATTGTTTCCTTGTCATCCCAGCCAAAAATGTCACATTCAACCGTCGACTCTAGAAATTTTCATGGTAAATATTCTAAGATTGGGTCGTGTATCTTGCAACAATTCACCTTTCAAAGTACAAAATAATATTCGTGATTCCATTGTATCTCGAAGCATGAAGCCTTTCTTAATTATAAACTTCAGAAAGGCCACTGGGCTGTTTTAGGTGCCGTTCTTATTCAAAAGTAAGCAGGACCACCTACAATTTAGGCAGTACTAATGGACTCAAATGGTACGAATCGGACTTGCAAACAGACGATGGACTAGATTATACAACTATGCAAAGAAATTAATTAATGCACCATAAGTATTTGAAAGGTATTACACCTTAGCTTAGCAGCTTGCACCTCAAACACTACATTTTAGTTCATTATGCCTTGTCCAAATCGCGAAAGTAACAACGACGTTGTCAGCCGACTCTATCCGTGCGATAAATCTGCTCTGTAAAATCATCCCTTCCCATTTGTCGGCACTCAATACAAATAAGCAAAATTCTTTCAACGCTGTCTCTTTTAAATCAGTATTTCCATAAGCAATTCAATTCTTTAACTATTTGTTTAGCCGGTTCGCCTACCTTTTGCATATTTAATCAACTTAACATTTTTATCCATAGCAGAACGTCACTGTCATTCAAGTATTGTAAAATCTTAAAGACTTTCTTTTAATAACAGACAACTGTAGAAAGGCTGAGGAATATTAATGAAGTAAGAATGCATGTTTTTAAGTACCTTCCTTATATCGACGTGGTAGATTCCAAATATTTGCTCCAAGATAACACTTGTTAATTCTAATCTGGGTTACGGATGCGCCATTATTTTCAAACCCTGCGTCCATCATCTACAATCTGCAAGTATCACTAATGCTCTTGTATGAAAAATGCGGCAGCAGTCTCTTCCATTTGGGCAATGTGTGCTTAGCTTTGCGTGGCTTTTTTAGCCCTATAAAAGCAAATCCTTGTACATTTGATTGGGAAGTGCTGAGTCAGGCCAAACAGAGAATGTTTGAATATTGTTATACATTTACAATTAACAAGGCTATTTGTTTCACCCTGGTAGACAATAGCTCACTCTTAAAAGTAGCACATTGTGAGAACACATGGTAGTGTGAGAAGATAGTATTCGTGAACACTTTTAGAATGCAAGGACGAATACGCGCTTAGGGAATGGATGGTAAAGATAATCACTGCAGCGATCCTCAGTATGACATCCCTGTTTGACTGTCCAAATGTTTCGCGTGCACTTTATTTGCTTAAAAATGTGACTTTTTCGGTGTGATTGGTTGGTTTGATGATACGCTATGGGATGACAGGAGTGAATGAGAAAAGTATCACCTGCACATGCCAGAAATGCGCAAAGCCAAGCTTAGCACTTATAAGAGCATTTTGCATAATATCTATGCATTTGCTTAGGAAATTTGCCTAATCATCATAACTCAGTCAAATTTTTATACAAAAATGTTTATTTTATTCACTGTTTTATAGACCGGAGGTAATTAGTACCTCCAAGCAGTAATTAATGCTAAAAAATAATAAGACTTGGGGCAGTCGCTAGGTAGCTGTGATATTATAATTGGTCACGTGATGCAATAAATTTATTGTCTATCTGATCGCTGCTGTTTCCATTTAAGCGCACTTGTGTAAACAAGTATTTCGCATGGTTAACTGCATGTCCGTTTTGGCTTCGCTCGCATAAGATGTCTGATCATTCTAAAACATGGTGCAAAAGGCGATTAAATAAGGCCACAACGTGATTAGCTAAAGAGAAATGGTCAAGAGAATAGGTAAAATACTAGCCAATACGGTGCGAAGGGATTTGAAATAATTGGCATTTTCTAACATGCTATTAACGTTACCTATTTGGATATACTAAAATATTATGTCCTGGCGCAAAATGACATTATTAATTTTCTGCTAACAGTTAAAGCCAAATACGCAATTTCATCCTAACTATCCGCCAGGCTTGGTTGCAAAGTTTTGTCCCTATTGTTGACAGATGGAATCAAAACACTGCCCCTTTGATATCCGTAGACAGCCGAAAAATTGCACCAGACCACAAATTGACAGATTTCAAGGCATTCTAGAGGGTACCTGAAAACAAATGGAATACGATCATCCTTTACACTCTGCAAAATAACTGTGAAATTTGAAGGCTGCCACAGAAATAAAACTAGTTTGTGGTAAATAAAATTGTGACAGGTAAACTGAATGGTGGATGCTAGCAAACGTAGGTACACTGAAGCATTCCTGGTTAAATCTTGCCTACAATAGTGACGAAACGCCATAATGATACTAACCTGTAATCGCTGAGGTACGCGGCCTCGCTTACGGCGATTCCGCCATCCGACCAAGCAGAATTCGTGCGAGTTTATAAGCTTCATCAGCAGGCATACGATTAAAAAATTGCCATTACACACAAAACACAAAATTTATTCCTTAAGCGTAACAAAATTAACAGTGGGCATTAGTTACATTTCAAATTATTTTCAATTGAGTTTAGTAGAAAAATGAAAGTTCTTAGGAGCTTTAACCTTTGCTTAAGCAGTTATCGACGACTTAAGAAGTCAAATAGCCTAACATCGGATCACTTTCTTCTGTCCCGTCTTTTTGTCAGCTATGGGGCTATTTTCTTTGATCAGGATGCAATCCATCGCTCTAGAACAGCCAAAGAATCCGCTAAGGGCAACACATATGAGAAGTCGATTGCCCGATTCTCTCGCCCTTTAACTAGACGTCACTATTTGCTGTGAGTCGCCAAAATCCTGCGATTGCAAATACTTAGGTGTAAAGGAGAACTTAATTATGTTTTAGGAAAAAAATCAATCGTGCATACGATGCAGACTGGAAGAAAACGTTTCTACCTGTGCTTACAATGCGACGAAACTTTGTTGTGGTGTTATGCAATTGACCTTTGCGATATTAGTTCACATCAGTTAATGTGTCGCAGATCTTGCTAAAAATATCTGTGTCGCATGTCTGCATAAACAAATCCTTCCTAAGCGTCAGGACAACTTTCTACTATTCTTTCGAATTGGATAAGGCTACTAGTGGATTAGTTCCATTTTGACTTCAAAGTTTGGCCCCGTATTGCTAAGTAGTGGTTTGATTTAAAAAGTTTAAGGCGCTATCACCAAAAAATTTGCAAAAAATATTAAATTTGCATGATTTTAGCATTATTAAGTTAAGGGAAGCCATTTCATTTTTTCTACAAAAGAGATACAGTACTATGAATTCTTGTATTGAAACTCAAATCGTTATGGGTGGTGATCTTGTCAATTTCACTACCAACGCTAAATTCTGCTTATGATAGTTCAAACCTAGATAGTAGTCCTCAGGTTTTGTTAATCATCTCCTCTGCTGCTACTGCTCACACTAAGAGATGCAGCCAGGGGAACAAGGGTACAGAAGCAGGCAGAAGGTAACCATCCGATATCCTGGATTGCCTATTCTGTTGATTTGATCTCATGGGCCAATGTGGAAGCATAGATTTATAGCCTTTAATATAAGGCAAGAACATAACACAAAAATGAGTAGACAAAAACACAAAATTGAGGCAGTAGGAGGAAGTGCATTGTAAGCATAAAGACAGAGGTAAAGGGGTTTCAATCTAATCAAGGAAAAAAAGACAGATGAGGAAGGGATTTGAAGCCCCTGGATAGGCAGTGCGTGCCATTATTGGCAATATGCCGCATAATCTACTGGACAGATTTTGATTAAGGATGATTGATTCTAGAGAGAGACGGGTGCAGTTGAGAATTATGGATAATAACGGTCTGGTCAAGTCTTGAGTCGCACATGGAAAAGCGTATTTAGGGTAAGGCATTGTTGTCATTTCGGGTATAATTTTTATGTGTTCTCAGTTTACAAGCACAAAAAACTACTTTATGATTCAAGCTATGTGCCTAGTTTTTTGGGGTCATTTATCACATGCTCTGCAATGCGTTGCGCGATTCGCACGCAATCACACCATCTAAAAAATTGCCACAGAGTTGAAGTCATGTCAGATTTCGCCATGACAAGGGCTAAATTCTTGCACAGAGGTGGCGTTTTACTGTAAACAGGTTTAAATCAAAGTTTTTTCACGTCACATGCCTTGCATCAGCCATCGTCAGCAGAACCCACAGAAAAGTGCGAAGACTAGAAGACTGGAATCATATTTAAGTAATGTAGAGCGTAATATGAAATCATAACTTTGGAAGCATAACTGTGTTTCAAGTTGCTGTTGTCACATTATGCACCCTTTAAGTACACGCAAGATATCTCGTTTCTAGCATAAAATATCAACTTACGCTCACGGAGGACAAACATTCTTTTCTACCTTGCATCACTGCTTGGACGTGGAGATCCGGTCAAGCAAATATTCTCATTTGCCTTTTGTCCAAAAATGTAATCGTTTTAATTTGAAAGCATTATTAGGAGAAACCTGTAACCCAATTACAAAACCACTTTTTCTTTTTGCATTTCATGGGCTCTAGTTTACTTCTGCCTAAAGTGCATCAGCAATTTGGTTTGATTAGTTAGATGCGACATTACGTTGATCATCTGCCTGATTAAAAACCTGCATTGCTCCAAATAGCGAATGCTTTGGCACAGATGCACTTACGCACCTCGCACACACTACCTGGTAAATCGCATTTGGTATCGGCCAGTCGCATTTCTGCTGATGGGTGAAAAAATAAACTAAGCCTAAGCCTACTTTTAAATTTAATGCACGCATCTGCAAGACAAACCGAATTTCTTTATGGATTGAGCTTTTCATTGTGTTTATCAGCATTGCAGCTTTGAACACTTCAGAAGACGACAAGATGCGAGTTCTACAAAATTCATTCCCGCTTTGAATCTTGGTGCCTTGTTCGCTATCACCTCCCTGCCATGAGGTGTATATGAGTAGCCGAAGAGAAGTGTGCTAATAACGGCTTAGCCAGGCCGTTCTCGGAGCTGCACAGGTAGAATTTGATGATGGTAAAGGAGTGACTATAATCGCTATGCACAAGAATATAAGGCATGCTCTTAAGTGAGATCGACGCATTGAGATTGGTGTTATTTCTGCTATGTGCTTTACCTTTGAACAGAAATAAGGAAGTTCTTCTGTAATCTTTTTTAATGGTATCTTTTTAATTCACTAAAAGTTACTAGATCGATGAAGTAAAATAACCCTTAAAATAGTCGATCGACAGACCACAATATTATTCACAAAGCTTGTTAAGAAGAAATGTTTTTCTTTAGGTTTTGACTTGCGTTGAACGATTAAGATGGTGCCGAGGCCTGTCATCCGGGTGCATAATGCATCTGCTCAGCTGCCTGCAGATGTTGCAAGGCCACCCAAGGTTGAGGCTCTTATGCAATTACGCGAAAAATGTTATCGCTGGCGATGCTAAAACATTGCTGCACTTACACAAGACAAGTTATTCTAAGAGATTTGGGCATTTGTAGTAAATAATAACTGGAGAATCACAAGGTTCTTTTACACCAAGCCATGGAGCCCCAAGAGGTCTATGCTACGTTAAAATGTTTATTGTGAAGCATACCCACTATCAAAAGCCCCCGCAAAATTGGTTTTACCGGTACTTTTGTTAATCACGGACTCTTTTTACATACCCTATCTGCTTCGAGCCATGAGAATTATTTTCTGCTTTAACTGGCATTGACGTCAGATGGGCTCCATAAGTCAAGTTGTCCCAATTTAATTATTTGGGAATGATGTTGATTAAGATATTACATGCTTCAGTAAATGTCTTTATTTAAAAACGGATGCTTCCGAACCACTATGAATAATGGGTAAAATATCACAGCTACTACTTGAAGGTCCCAAGTTGCACCTGCTTTTGGGGCGTTCATTGCAACGACTTTGGTCCCTAAGTAGGGCCAAAATTAATTAAGCACACAAAGGCTTAAGATTTTAAGAATAGAACGTTGTAAGAAAAGTCGGCAGCCATTGCACGCTGAATCCCTCTGCCTAAATTTTACTTTCAATGCCGCTTGCTCTAATCTTGGCTTTGAATGCATTGCGTGGAGGTTAACGGCGTAAAATATTGCCTCATAAACAATGTGAGCACTGCTTAATGACATGCATGTAGAAGTACAATCCTAAATATTAGGTGGCCGCTTAGTAGAATATAGCAGCAAGCCATTAAGTGATTTACCACAGAGCATTAATCTTGGTTTGGGTAACACCCTCATCCCACTTTCCTTCCTTATCCAGACAGAAGCCCGATAATATCAAATCTGTAGCCACTCGTAAGTGCATTCAGGGCAGAGCACAGTTGCGCTATGTAAATAATGCACCAATCATGTTCTCACGTAACCTATTGCTCATCCTGCAGCTTCAGCTCGGAATACCTTCATCCCATTTACCTCGAAGCTCACCACTACTGTTCCGATGATTGAGGAAGTCTCGCGAGAACGAGTGGATACACGTCAGTTACTTTTGTCTAACAGGAAAATCTAATAAACATTTATGACAGTCTCACCTTTTTCGATAACAGTTTTTGGTGCTGCTCTATGTCTGACCCCATCACATGACCTTGACAATGGTTTTACTTCTTTCTACGTATGCATACTCCATCTTCGCATCCAACAGGATGTTATCTTTGAAAATGTGCACTTTGCTGTAATGCGCTATTAACTGCGCGCAGAGTTTTATATTATGGACAGTTCATTTACTTTTAAAATTAAGCATCCTTCAATTGTCAACTCAGCCTCTTAGTGGTACGCTTTATTGCATTTTCAAGGACCGCACACAACACCGGTGATGACAGTGAGGATAAAGTTCCAGCAGCGTGGACTCAAATTGACTCCTGCGGGATTACAGTTCATGAAGTGGCACTAAGTTCCTACGGTCCTCTCTTGCCTGATCAACACTCCTTCTTCCTTTATTGCTTGCTTGCTGATTCTTCATTCGCTTCCACCTTTACTGCGAAAAGTAAATACAAGACTGCACCTCAATGACGCATTGAACCCCACCCGGCAGCAACTGCAATGAACTGACACGCCCTTGTCGTTAAAACAGCATATAAATGCAAGAGAATGTGATTGCATGGCAAACGACAGGGACCGCTCATTCATTTCGACATCACGAGATTACCAAAGGCCAAGTTTAAGGAAGGGTTGGCAAATCGTCAATGTCTACGCTGATATAGCAAGCATCTTCTTAATGAATCGCCCTTCGAAGCGGGCAATGTAGAGTTATATCATTTGCATCCAGATTTCTGCCATATCGGGTCCCATGGAATGCCCAGAACTGGGGTGTTCACTGCTGCTCTAAATCAGTAGAATCTTAGTTATGCATGCCACTCAAATAATTTTAGCTAAGATCATGAGCAAAAAAATCATTGACGTGCTTTGGCAGCTAACTAAGTCACATCGAATGCAAAGTGCCGAATAATGAGGTGGCTTTGTCGACATCCACTCTTCTTCTTGTCCTTGCTCCCATTCCATCACCTACTTGATTAATTTCAGCGTATTTCACCCTCTTTACTTCGCGATAATTGTAGAACTTTGGCAGGACCGACTAGCAAATCCAAACAGAAACGTAATGGACTAGAATTACAGCACTTGTCGGCATCCTATGACAGCTATTTAATTTACATCGGCAACAACCAATAAGTTACGCCGGCAGATTTCGCTATGAAATAATTTCATAAAACACTCTTGCAGGCGATGCAAACATCACGCCTATGATAAGCCTCAAAGCTTTCACTGTAGAAGAACCTATTGTAGAAGTAATTGGATAGGATGAATCGAGTCCATTAGTTTAGCAATTCATCCTTTTGGTCTAAAAGCTACAGCTTTGGAATCCTGCACAAATTTCTCACTACCGCCACCGATGCGAAGTTACGTCTAAAACAATTTGTAACATTAATGGCGAATTTGCAATTTGAATACAATGTTTAAAGTTAGGCGAATTTATTTTTATAAAGCTGTGTTTTGCTTTGATATCGAATTATCCAGAACACTAAGTGGTAACTGGCAACAAAATGGTTGCGATTTCGTCCTGCAATTTCTGCAAGTCTTCAGTTGACTATAATTTATCTACTGCGCCAGTCGAAGAAATCTCAAACGTTATGGATAAAATAAAGGAAGACTTATGTTTTCTTAATAATTTAATGAGTTTGTTGGGAACCCACGTAACCGAGATGCTTGAAAAAAATACTAATATATCATGTTTTAGCATCCTAAAGAGTAAAGCAATGCATTTATGAGTAGCACCCAAAAAAGTACTTATGCATAGAATCAAGTGCTGCTAAATTATGTTTAGTAAAAGGCTAATAGCTGATATCGTTGAAAAACTCCTGATCGTAAATCAAGAATTGTAACATTAAAGCGATCCATTTATAATGCATTTCCGTCCAGCGAGTTGTTACATCAAAAAGAACTAAGCTATCGTCAATTAGAGATAAGTAAGGTTGCCTGGCAACATGTACTAAAAAGTTACGAAAGCTGAGGGCTTGCAAAAATGCAGTCCACTGAGAGTATCACAATCAAAGGATGCCAATTTTTAATGCTGATCTACAGTACATTACGAATTCTAACCACACAGCGTCCGTAGAGCCATCAACATTAGGCACAATTCTCGCGTGTGAGTTCATATTTCTGCTTTAGCAGTCGAGAGACTTCCTGCGCTCTCATCGCGAAGGGAGATGGAAAGAGCAACAGATTCGCGTGCAAGAGCACAACACAATGAATTCTTATTTGATCACTTCCTCAACTAAGCGTAATCTATTAATGATAAACAGACTTCGTAGCAGAATCTCGGTATGTGAGAAATCATTTTTGTTGTTGGAAAGACCTGTAAAGTGGTGAGAAATGATTTCAACTTACCAAAATCGGTCCCAGAGTGTGTGCAGAATTTGTCAAATAAGCTGCCAAATGAAATATACATTTGCCGAATCTGATAAATTTTATGAACTAATCTAAATTAAACGAGAGAAACATCATTTGCGGAACCTCGTTTTACCCTTCGAAATAAGGTAAGTCTGAGGCGAACTCAACGAGCCATAAAATAGGAACGCTAAGCTGGGCATTGCTAACTACAACACAATGAATACTAGATCCCTTACATAACTTTTAACTTCCATGAGGTCCTTCATTGGTAAAGGAGAAACAAGTCCAAGTTAGAGGGAGTGATGTTGGAGTTAAGGAAAGCGTGTCAAGCCTTAAAGGATGCATGCTATTTTTAAAAATAATCGTATATTCTTTTTAAAATATGGCTAATAGGAATAAAAATATTCAGAGCACTTATATGTATGGGTTGAGCCCTTCTGGATGGCTGGCTTTTACTTTGATAACGATAGTGAAGTTTTGGACTCCGCCTGTTTTCATCCTGAGGTTGTCTTGACTAGAATAAGAAGAAAAAGAAGATTTACTTCGGCTTCATCGCATATACTAAGTGGATGTAAAATCCCCCGACGACCTAGAATTTAAAACCGATTTCGTCGAGAAGCTTGACTATCAACCTTAGACGGGCAGGAAGGTAATTCTGACTCGGAGCCTGTACTTAACTAGCATGAGTTCGTGAATAATTAATGTATTCCTCGCAAATAAGAGCAACGAGCATTTAATGGCTTTGTAGAACCACGGATTTTGCACTGATCCTGAACTCTTTATAAGCAGTCCTATGTGCTGCTTTTTTCTGGAATGACTTGATGGATTGGACAGAATGCATCAAGACTTGGATTTATGCTGACAGGCGCATGCCGTCTTTTGACCATTTTTGACACCGACGGCTGCTAAACACCCTAAATACGCATTGAGAATAAAGCTTTCTGTACATGCTAATTCTTAACTTTGATGTCCTTTTCGAAACGGCACAACAGCTATTTTCTGCCATCATCCCCATTAACGGTGTGTAGGTTATGCCCATGCACAAAACAAAGATGCACCAGAGCGGTGGTTTGTCTTAGAGACTTGCCTTCGCGATGCCATTTCAATCATCTGGATGCTTCACACAGTAATCGGGCTTAGGCGTGTGCTCAATTAAACCTCATTACTTAGGTATTAAGTTTAAAGTTAGCCTATTATTTCAAAAAGTAGGCTATGATCACAAAGTAAAGGACAATGGTGTGAAGATTATTTGCCGATAAAGGCACGCACCATTAATTATTTAAAAATACATGAACTACTGAAGTTTGCTGGTGAGAATTTGGTAAAATGAGATCTCAAAGCAAGATTGACCCTTTTCTTGAATTTTTCATTAGATGATCAATTAGCTAGGGAATTTTTATTGCAGATTCGATTCCTTAACAGACGAGTAATATGGTGAGAGATCAACTAACACTTGATCCAAGTGCAACCCAGCTGGATTCTCACCTTAGCGGCACGTCCTGTGGGACATCACCTATATGCGCAAACCTTAACGCAATACACATTCCTTCTGCACTAATTTTACTTTAATTTTTTGTATTTAGAGTATGATGGAAAGAGAGGCTCTGAACATCCTGTAATTTTGAGAAACCAATATTCAATAAAGAACTGTGAATAAGGAATGCAAATATTTTTTGGGTTTAAAGCTATTTCTATATTTTTGCTAGAAGCTCAACGTTTCAGGATGCGACTGATGTTTACAGATACGTTTTCAGTTAAAGAGGCATTAATCGCAAAAATTAGATGAAATGGGAGGCAGGGCTTATGGAATGGTTGCTAGCATACTTGATACATCAAAACTAAGACATGGACCATCTAAACAAACTTTTCGCAGAAGTAGGCGCAAGAATTTTGAAGTCTTGCTTGGAAGCCAAGCTGTTAAGTGGCAACCAATGCCAGACATCATAAAGTGAGTATCCGTATGCCCGCGATCCAGCCATCTCGGCTCATAGGTCTTCACAGACGTAGTGGACATCATTTTCAGCTACCATCACGTTACTCCTCGGATCACGCTCTCCCTGCCATTTTCCTTCTAGCAAAATGATTTAGACGTCGAGGGTGTTGAGTGGTTCTTTTCCGAGATTACCAATGACATGACCGTTTGACAGTCTATCTAGCATCTCATCTGTTGTGACGCTGGAATGTGTACTGCAAACAATTACATCTACTGCCAGACTTCCTGCCTTGAATTTAATAATCTCTCAGTTCGAAAGTAATTTTTGCCTAGCGTGCGATTGAAGGCAACGTCACTATCATTCTCAGTGTTAAAGGCTATTTTTACGAATGTCAAAGGTGTAGACAGCGATCCTTTTGTCAATCACGTAGAATTGAATGCGTAGTATAGTGAGCACTTGACAGCCAGACCTACTCATTGTAAGGATGCATTTGATGTCACCTTCAGTCGCGCCGCTACCACTTGGGTCATTTATCTACCAATGCTGAAAAAACACTCAATTCCAAAATTAAATTTAGGCCGAAGTGTGGATAAATATCATTCCAACGACATGAGTTCAACCAGGCGATCAAGAGATTTCATGTCAGTGTGACTGAATTTCCGTTCACTGTAAGAGATGTGCCTGAATCTTCGTCTTCCTAGGTTCATCAACGCTAAATCACGACTTTATTTACGACTAAAGTCTAAAGATATACACCGTAAATCGATTTGTGGTCTCAAAGAATCATAGGCTTTAACGTGCCATCAGATGGCCGGTCTCTTACCCATGCTTAATGTTCGTGTACAATGCATGTTTTGGAACTTCATTTGGAAAGTCAGCTGTCAAAATGATTACTAGAAGGTCAGTTCCGTCGAACCAAGTCAGAAAGCAATTTAGTTTGAGCTTGAACATGCGGCAGGCACTACTCGAGGACATTTGTCTAAGGTTCCTTCCATGTTCCATGTCGCATAATTTGATGGGAGTTGTACATTGACTGCGCGATGACGTGGACCAACATGAGGACCAAAAAAGAGCCTTTGCCATTGCTGTCCTTCAAGAGATAGCAAGTAGCTCTCACATCCATAGATGCGACGGCACCTTCTGGCTCTTTCCATCCGTACACACTTTGCGTGTTTTTGGAGCATAGACAGTAGAATGATTGTATTGACTAAAACGAGATGTAACTTTAGGTTTGAATGAGAATTGCAACATGCAGAAATCATTTCCATCGAAACCGCCGAGTGCGATTGAGACGAAAATGACGACCGGGCAGGCAGATTGGAACTATGTTTCTTAAGCGCACCTCATTCTCAATTTTTTTGTAAGGAACCAACACGCATTCTTTTGAAGTAGGTTGGCAACAGTAGAAGTTGTCGTTCACTTGCTTTAATTCCGCAAACAAACGATTGAAGTTGTGCCTCATTTTAAAGGGTTTCTTACATAAATCCTTTACAAATTCAACTCTAACAGAAAAAGAACAAAATTTTACGCAGAAAACCCGATTTTTAGTGTTTACTGCGAATGCAGGGAATCCCTTCTGCTGAATAGTAAGTTAAATGACCAATCGAATCCTCAAAAGATTGGTGAGAAAAGCCTTAGTTGAACTCCTTCAGCAATGAAGACAATACTCACAGAGGAATGCAACGGTTAGATTAATAGCATTTCGTTAGCCCATACTTAAAGCGTATCCAAGTTTATTCGCATCACGCGATGAGCTGCTTGACATCGGCAATGGCCCTGTCATTATAGGTCACCACGATAAACGAACGACGTCGCTGTTAGCGCAAGATATGCTGCTGTTCAGTCATACTGCTTTAACATTTACGCGAAATTCCCGAAGAATCTTGCATCCGAAACTAGGAGCATTGGACTTTTATAAAAAAGGTTTTGGCTTTCCTTAGACAACGCCTGTGTATCAAGGAGTTCAAAAGTCTAGTCAAAGAATAGGATACATTCCGACCAGATGGAGAGCTCACACACAAGAAAAGGAGCAATGGACAAATCAAATGGACCACAAATCGTAAGTGAGTGGCCAAAGGCTCAAGTTGAATTTAGCATGCCTTTCGTGATATCCACGGTATGAATGGCGGAGGTGAGGATTAATGATTTCAAAGTTGGCGAAGAGCTCATCAATCCTCTTGCCTGTTAGTTTTGCCTGTGCCATATCCTTGTAGTTCGGTGATACTGCCATCAACCGACGCACACCATGCCTGTCACGGATGCCTCAAAGACCGCCTACCAGCAATATGTGCACACTGTAAGCAGCAGCAGCAGCGGCCAGCAGAGTTGACGTCTTTGAAGAGCTAGAGGCGCTTCACACCAGCATTGTTTAGGCGTCTGCTGTGACTGTGTGTGAGACGGGCTATGAAGAATTTGCGTACAAGTGTGGACGCGTTTGGCGAACAGCTTGCCATGAACCGACGTGTGTGCAGCCAAGCGCGCGCAGTGGCATGACCGTACATGATGCATGCCACGAGAATGCCCAGACTCCAGACATCCGCCTTTGTTGCGAGGACCAACTTATCTTAGGTGTCATAAAGATGGATGCCTCGGTGAAGCCTATCGTATCAGGAGGTCCCGTCTCTCGAGGCAGGTTAGGCAGACGGCTAGTTGTTTAGACATAAGGAGACGTCAACACTTTCGACCCGTGTAAGTCGGCGTGTGATTCACACCCATGGGGTGAATGTGCCTAAGTGAGAAGGTGCAACATCTGCTCCTTAGACAAATCAAGGGAATTCTGCTTCCACCTCTCCCTAAGAGGGTGCCATATGAAAGCAGAATCGAGTCGACTGCTGATGCAATTAACAGGACTCCAAAATAGCCCCAACACAATAAATGCAACAATTTTCGTCGCAGTCTAAATATCGCTTTGGGAATCTCAAAGCTATGGCCAAATTGGTGTCGTTCAGACTTGATATTTGGCCTCCATTTGGTGCCAATTTTTGAACAATGGTCGAATCAGGCATGCGTGATGTCTAAGACACATCTTTATCCTTCCCGTACCTTCAATGTTGACGCAATGCCATTAATGGGTTTCAAGTGCTATAAGGTGGATCCGACTTGCAGGATCTCGTCTCACTTGTTGGCTACCTCGGTAAAATTGTATCGCAATTTTACAGCTGAGATTATTTGTGGTCTAGAACGCCTTTACGTCATGCGCATCGTCTACTTAGACGTCAAGCCCAACAATGTGCTTATCGTTGATTCAGATTACATTTTAATTGCAGATTTCGGTCACTCATAAGACAGGTCTCGAGAGTTGAGACCTCCCAAAAAGACTGACCTTACCAGGGCACTCTTCTTCATAACACCCGAGATAAAGGATGAGCTCGCAATTACGACGAAGGCGTATGCCCGGAGACCGAGCATCCTCGTGGCTTGCAATATGCGCTCATGCCACTGCGTGCGATGCTACTCGTCGCAGACATTGCAGCACAAATGTCGCACCCTTCTAAAATTCGAAAGTTGTGCGCCAGAGTGCCAAGAAATAGTGATTACACCTCTGCTCGAGTGATTCGGACGAGCATGTTGTTCTCTCGTAGAGCACAGAGCACAACGCAATTGTTTCACAAGCAGACGATTTTTGAAGTCCAAGTCAATATCGTAGTGAACTATTCATCTTCCTTTAGCATATTAGACTTCTCAAGTCCTATGTTTTGTATCACTGCAACCTCATTTTTCTCCTCTCAACTGACCTCAGAAGCCGAGGTCACCGCTAAGTAGTTTTGAGTAAGCCGATAAAATGGGATCCAGCTTTCTACTGATTCATTTCATGTGAACAGACTCCTCGAAAGTTGGCAAAGATTGTTCCAGGATTAGACTAATTAAGGTGAGTTTTTCGGCTTTAGGCATGACCAATGCTGTCGGTGCTGAAGTTTGCTGCATGGTAAGTAGCAGTCACGTGAGTGTCTAGTCCCTCCGTCCACATATTAGCCTTCGTGGTTAACACTGGTCGTCCTAAAAGAGGATGTCGTGAGAAGTTGATCCTGCGACAGTTTTAGTCCTCCCTCTCCTTAGTTTTGTCTTTGGGACGCTCTCGAATGTAGTGCTTTGCTTACTAAAAGACATTTTAAAATACGCACTTAAACAAGTTAAATTACAAAATCTGCACATTATAAACTTAGCTGTGGATGACAATGACCATAGATTAGTTGTAGTCATCGAGTTCTGATCCACATATACACAAGGCAAAATTTTACTCACCAAAAGTCAGTCTGCAGGAACTGCTTTGCAGACTCTATTTTATTGCCTAATTGAGATTCATGTGCAGGAAAAGTCGCCGTGACCGATGGAGTAGAGACCGTAATGCGACCAAAAGCAAAGTGTTTATATACTCCGAGGGGACTCAAGATTAGCATTTGATCGAATGTCAGCAGAGTTCATCGGAGATGCAATTGGGTTAACACTGACGGCTAATTGGGCGATGCTGTAAGCCTGTTCGCTCTCTCAGTTCGGGGCATGCACAGCTAACACGAACTCCATCTCAGCGACTGACGCTCAAAAAGCGCGAATGTATCAGCACTAACGTAACCTCGTTGCATTTCGCTACCATCCACTTCCCTTCAAATGGCCTTCTTGCGTAGTCACTGCAAAGTGTGTTGAACTGACACACTTCCTGGCTGTGGAGTGCACCGTCTTTGTGTAGCGAAAAATTGCGACATTTTGCGCGATTTCGTTGTGTCAAGTCAAAAATAGATATTTTTAGTCTTAAACATGTCTATCAGACATTCACGGGTTAGCATTTAAGATGTGAATATGTAAAGGAAGTCTGTTTATTGGTTAACACTGAATTTTCATTTCCAAAGATTATGGACATAGAGTTTGTTTGCATTTTTCTTTGAACACATTTTACCAACTTTTAGCCTCTCCTAAACTTCGTTTTGGCCATTTACGTTACACAGAGATAGAAGGGCGGATAGCGCGTTGCGGCAGAGCAAAACACCTCTTCCGATTAAGGAAAGCAATAATGTTGGATATGAAGGAAAGAGGCAGACTAAACTATCTCCATAGATCTAATTCTCACCCGAAATTACCGAGTTGAAACAATTAGCCCTGCAGTGTACTCCCTAAATCATGCGTCGGTTGCCACTCTCGCCCCAATTTTCCTACATTTAATTCCCTCTCCCCTTTGGCTGCATAATAAATGGTTTACACCTACCTGTGGAAGACTCTTTATAGAAATGCAGTAAGTTCTCTATTTTGTAATAACTTCCCTTGGATTGCTTCGTCACAGATTTTTGAGTAGTTGGAAATTAGTCAGTCGGTAAAGAAGTGAAACAGTCCACATTATTTTCCTAACAGTGGCGTGTCAAAGTACTAACTAAAAATGATTATTCCAGATTTATTCCTGTTCGTAATTGCGATGGCAATTTAAAGATATAAAATAGCATGCTGGAGGTGCACGCATTTCAATTTCCTCAAAGCTAAGTGATGTTTGATCCCCTTGTACCACTAAAAGGCGACTTACACACACCGATTACTAGTGCATATGAACAATTAGGGTCGTAAGAGTGCGTTTGCTTCTTTTCTCGGCCAAAAGAGCAAAACATTTCTAGTGCGGCCAACAGCCGACTTCACCCTTCACGCAAATACCATCATACGCATTAGAGATTTCGAGTCAGTTCTTCTTCAGTCATCTTTGAATACAGCATAGGAGAGGAAAATTGACATAAGTTGCATTAGTTAGTTTGGCTCCTTATTTGGCCATCCCATCAGGTGTTTAAGTTGCAAAGCTTAATTGTGCAATCACACAGGTACATTAATTTGTTTGATTAAGGACGAGTCGGTACTTTGGACTGCAAGTTGGTTTGTTGAGACTAAATAAATTGGAATCTGGTTTACAAATAAAAGTGACACGTGCATTTTGCAAAGCCTATAGGTTGAGCAAAGAACAGCCGGTCGAGTAATTTGACAGAGTTGGCCTTACATTTCTGCGGCCTCGTATGATGTTGTCGAAGTTACTTTGAAAGATCACTTGGCTTGTGGCAGAAATGAATTTACATAACGTTAAACAGACGCTGAAGCAGAGCCTGACAAGCAGCCAATAAACATCCTGAAGTGCTCAAGAGGTACACACCGTCGACTCCATGGATGCATGAACGCGAAATTGAAGGGATGAAAAACAGGTAGAATTGGCACTGATGGACACATGAAATGGACGAATGCTGAATGGTTGGGTGGATGGAAGAATGGTTGAGTGCGTATGGGACATGCATTCACTGGGATAAATTTGTGCTCTATCACTTGTACGCTGCTAGCCTCGGTACTAATTGCTGCACTGCATCGCCTACAACTCGGATTTTCATGTTAATTACAGATTTCATGCTATATTCCCGCATGCGTGTAAGCGCTACTTTTTGACTTTTCCTGACTTCTTTTGTTCCTTCGAGGCAGACAAAATTTATTAGGATCTGATTTTAACAGTCGAGTCGGATCGCATTTAGCCTACTCCATCCTAAAGACAATATCCACTGTGGACTGTGGAAATTTCCCTGTTCCCTGTGTTAGACGACAATGACCGACTAAATTGTTAGGGATTAGTCAAAAGCGATGCCCTCAAAATGAGTAAGCGAAGTCCTTGAGTACTTCTGTGCCCCTTACGAGTACCTTTACAAGTAGAATTTGCGCCGCCAAATTTATTCACTGAAGTGGCATTTGAGATGTTTCCACTGAATAGCCTCAGTCACAGCTCCAACGCTACGTTGAAAATAATTTTCCCATTGTTAGTTCGATTTTTGCAGAGGAGGACTCTTGAATCCCCCCACGTCTGTCGCAAGTGGCATGCACTTCAAGATGCTTTTGTATTGCTCTACTGCAGAAATTTGCATTCGGACCTTTTATTAATTGTTTTAATTCAATCCATCGACGTAACATAAACGGCCAGCAGCTGATACTTAGAAACTACCAGTAGTTATTGCATGAATGTGTTTTTCTTAATTTTTCAGCTAAAAGCGGAAGAACGTGTTTGACTTCCTCCCTTGCAATTCCTCCCGTGTCATTGGTAATAATCCGCACAGCCGAAAGCAGCAAAGTACATCCGACGTTCTACGACCATCCGCTCGCTAATGCGCCCCTTGAAAATATCAACTTTCGTGTAGTTCCTGGGTCGCGTATAAGAATTGCAAGGTTTTTCTTAGTTCATCTTGCTTTTCTCTCTCCTCACTCGCATCTACATTCTTCTATGCCTCCTTCTCCGCCACATTTTCGCACTGCCAGGCATCCAAACTGGGAAATCTCTGAGCAAGCCTCACAGTGCTTCTCAAAATATATGCGATTTGGTAACGTCAATCCTGACACTGTCACGTCCGTCGTCGCTGCTGCTGTTAAAGACAAATGAAGTCGGCTACCTCGCCGGATGAGCCGAAGACGTGCGAATGGGTCATTTTACGCGCACCAGCACAGCACATGATGAATGTGAGTATCTCATCTCTTGCACTGCGATTCTAAAAATGTGTTTACTTATCGTCTGAATAATAATTCGTCTGGCCTAAAAGACTAGTAAAAATATAAGATCAACTTCCCACATCTCTGTCTTCTGCACTCCACTTGCTACTTGACGATCAGATAAGGCTGGCCAGACCAGTGCGATGTACGGTTACTACTTAATCCATCTTCCTTGGTTCTTTCAAAAACGCAAATCTACCAACATCGGAGCAATTACGGTGATTGTAGGCATTGTACCAACCAGAGCACCAAGACTTGTTTAACACCTTTTTAGTCAGTCCTATCAAGGATTTGTATCTCCAACTTTCCCGTTTAATGTTGCAGAAATTGTAGCTTCCTTCAATGTTTGCTTCTTTTTTGTCGATACAACGACCACAGCTGCCATTGCAGTGTATCCACTCAAGTGATATGCTACTCCCAGCTTGCATTTATCCTTGCCATCTCACCGTAAGAAAATGCGAGTTGGGTCGTACCACAGCAACTTTCAACTGCGTAAATATCTTTGACTGGCGGAATTTGAATAGTAGGTTTCAACGATTTTAGCATCCTTACGAACCAGAACTCCACAGACATCGTGAGCCGCTCTATCGTTTCTATTTCTATAGTCTCTCCCCTGAGATATTCTACTTAGAAGCTCAGGAGTAATCCAACCTCATGTTAACTAATCAGCGGCCTGAGAGGTTAAGCAGTGGAAGATTTAACTGTGATCCTCTCATCAGGCGGTTATAAGCGATTCTCTCTGCTTAAAACCACTGCGATACTGGGATTATGCTGCGTCGATCTGGATTAGTACACATAGGGGTGTTAGAAGTGGAAGGCTCGGGGTCGCTGACTCAGCTAATGGAGTTTTTTAGTCCAAACAGAATTTGTGCTGTGTTCGAACATGTGTGCATAATCCACCCCTTCAATCTCCCTCTCCCTTCCCGCTTCAAACCGACCAAACCTTGATATATTCCAATTCGCCGGAGGAGCAATGTGAAACACGTAAGCAGCTCTTCAGTTTCTCCATCTACTTCAATTTTTCCAACCTATCATGCTTTGGGATAGAGTATACAGAACCGGGATTAGCAATAATGGATACTTTGGTTTACTTAGGCTCCGCCAAAAGTGCGTTTCCAACCTTGATACGGAATCTTAAATTAGACTGCCTACAACTCGAAATATAAAATAAGGAAACGCAACCAAGCATGTTTAGTGCATTTTTCTTAAAATATTTGGGACTATTTGGACGAAAATCACTCGATCGAAGCAAGGAATTGCCAAGCATAATGCATGCAGACTTTCTTTATAAGGAAAATAGGAGGGAAGCACTGAGTAACATGGAATCGTGATGTGCAAATAATCAAGCAATTAAGATTCCACGTTGCACGAAGTGACAGAAGTGCGCATATCGCATATCAGCAAGTTGCAATGCAACGATGTAGTTACCTACTCTCCTAGAACATGACAACCAAGCAAAATTGCCTTGAACTTCCAAACATTTTGCGATCTGAGGTGCAGGGATGTTATGCATGTCTGATCTATCCACATCCTTTTCTCTCGGCTGCCATGACAGCTTTGTTTCCACGTCTGTTGCCTTGGACTAAGTAGGCCACTTACAGTGTGATGTGCGACAGTGGCTCAGATGTGCAACGCATCCACCCGACAGTGCGCCTACAATCGCAACCCAACTACTATTTCTCTCCATTTTTGGGACCAACCAAACAACAACAGCTCGTAGACTTGGTACAAGCCACATCGATGCGCACCATACAAAACTCGGAAGGTAAGGGCCAATATACGGCGACGCTTGTCCACCCACTTCAAGCCTCTTAACTCCAGTTGCAGCGCCCAAATCCTCTTTTGAGGTTTTCTTGCCTTATGCAGTATGTTTTAATAAGGTACCCAGTCGTCGCCAACCACTTTGCATTGCCTACGCAAATCCTTTCTAATTTGTTCACTTATTACCACCATTCTTCTCGTTTTCTGCAGCAAAGTGTCTCATTTACTAACTAGCTTTTCAGCAGCATCTCCCTTCAGTAATACGTCTGCTATTATGCCAATGATAGTGCCACCGCACCGCGCGTGAGTCTTTGGACTAACTACTGAGCAGAATACTTAATGATATAGATGCTTACTGCATTCCCTTTCTGTTGGTTTTTAATATTTTGCCGCTGCCTGGTGAGCGGGCAGGCTTAGAATTGCCTAACTACAGATAAATCTGGGGTGTAGCCTCGCCTGGACGTTTAATCGTCCTCTTAACACATAGGAGACGGAGGTATCTGTCAAGAAAAATGCAAAATTCGCAGCAGTTTCTTTCCTTCCGCATCTCTGCAAGCACTCCTGGTGTGATGAGATTTAATGTTCATGATACCTTTGTCATATTTGACGATATGGTTGGTGGAGCAGGAATCTCTGCCTAAAGGGAATCAAATCGCTTCTGCAGAACTCGGTTTGATTTTTCTTTTCGCCTCTCACCTACAGTGCACATTTAAAGAATATAAGTATCACAGCATCTGCAGAACAGTGGTCTTTCTCCATAACATCAAATTTTAACAACAGGTAGTAGAAAAATGGGAGAATAACTGAAGCACATTAATTACTTGCTGCAGCCGTTAATGCCACATCTTGCGTTGGGAAGAATATTTTTCTTATTATTCCGCCATCAGCACACAGCGCGGACCACTGAAATCAAAGGGTCTGCTCAGTTGAGAGTACACTCAAATCGAGCTTCATTTTGAGCAGCATATGCAACAGGGCATTTAGTTATATTATTTTAAATCTTGCTACACCTTAACCGAGTTATTACGTCCGCAGAACTGACTTCCTCATAATTCGTGCCTAAAGTGAGCGGATAGACTTATGTGCTTTAGGTCGAAGGTACTCCTCTGAAATGTCTTAGATTCTTAACAGAATCTCCGCTGTTGACAATGTCAATTTAAATAATTACTCGATGAGGTATCAAGAAAAACAGGAAGAGAATACGTATTAATTCACAGAATGTACAGCCTACGCAACAATTGGTCGTTTCTGGAAGCTGGCCGACCGAAAGAACGCGGTGATGTAGCGCCTAAAACTAGCTTGGCATAGATTACCTTTGCTTGGCCTTTTGCGTAAATGATTTCTAAATATGCCACCATTTATTTTACATACCATGCTTACCTTGCGAAAATTGAATTGGGCTGGATTAGTCTCAAATAAAAGTGCAAAAATCAAAGCATTAAAGCGGTGCAAACCTTTTAATTTTACTTACCCACACACAGTCACAATGAAAAACACCTAATGCTTGGATTTTATTAAATCATGCACTATTTTCTCTAGTGAAATTGTTTTTCTGAGGTATTTACTACATTTGTGTCCAAAAGGATGGGACCACACCCAGGACCGGAACCCTCCTCACATGCTGTCTGCATGAACCATCAGCATTTGGTCTAACAGCAGGTTTTGAAGCGCGGCAGATTCCATCATCATCTACTTTTGGAATGCACGCATAAGCATCGAAATAATGCGGCACCTCCTTGGTGGGATCTTTGTAGCATTAAAGGCTGATCTCATTTGCTGGAAGTGATAAGCCATTATCACTTAGTCTTGATTGCTCATACTCGAGACTATGGGACATTCTCTCTTCTGGCATACCTATTTGAGCATCCGAAAAATCAAGCACGCATGTGTCGAGGTCACTAAGCTCGTTTCTAATATGTGCCGTCGCATTATAAGGAATGCTTTCTTGACTTTGAGTAGCGAAATCGTTAAATGCACACGATGTTCTAGAACTTGTTGCACTTCTTAATTTTATCATCGCAGCACCCCTCACTCAATCCATTGGCAGGCAATGATCACTGTAGTGCCAACGAGATTAGTCCGTGACGTGCAAATTGCTTGCCGTCATTAATGCTATTTGATGGCTATCCTTGCTGTAGATTGAATCCTTTTGTTGTCATTGTCGTCTGGTTAATTTGGCTACTTGGACAAGACTACCTTACCATTACTACGAGCGATGTCCGGAAAGACTACTGGATGCCCAGCATTTTCAATCAGACAGCGTCTCAAGTCCCGCTGCGCTTGTAAGCTGAAACAAAACTTTTGCAGAACGCTGCATAATGTTACAATGAAAAAGGTGGATAAGATGATAAATTGGTGACATCGGCTGCACACCACTCTTTATTATAGAGGAGGGAGAACATCGGTGCAAACGATCCTCAGACTAGGCACCTAATCGTGGGTGGCCATCTGAACAAACCTGCATTCAAAGGCACTCTCTACTAGTAGTATATTGTGCCAAACACTAATTTAATGAGGTTGGGTCAAATTAAGATGTGCATAGGCCACGATGGGGTGACTACTGTGTCCATAAGCGCAACGACATTAAAAAATATTTGCAGCACAGGGCATACACTTTCTCTTTTGACCTTTATTTCATCATTTCAGCACAAGGATCGCACCTGCGTTGCAACTCTGGATGCACTTCTTAAGTCTGTTCCATCCATCTGGTGTTCGACTAATAAGGAAGGCCATATTCTACACCCCCACCATAATCCTTATCGCTTGCAACGAAACAACGAAACAGTGAGTGCTATTACAGCAGGAGGCAAAATAGTGCACGCCCGAAGTCATGGCTTGGTACTAACATTGAATTGCTAAGCAGCCGAAGCTTTGTGGACAAAATCAAAATGGGCTATGCTGCAAAGTCAGCCTTAGATCTAGGCTATAGCCACTAAATGTAGAGCTTTTCTAAGATTTTAGAAGCTCTGTAGATGCCTCTGATGACTTTGCGCCTGCCGCGCTGGTAGATATCCACCGCTTACCCAAGTTCGCTATTTTCCCGATATCCAGAATAACAGTTATAAATAGCAATTACAAACCCATTGTATCTAAATGCAACTTAATTTTAGAACCAATAAGCAGCATCAAATCGCAATGGGGTTTCGGTCTATTATAATGTCGAAGTTTACGGAGGTTGCCATCATCAGAACGAGTTATTTTTATTTAGTATTTCCTTCTTGGACATCATTTTACGCGGAATCCGGACCTCTTCTAAGTTTAGACAAGCCTTCAGAGCTTATCCATGGTGGACTTTTCATGCGCGCTCATGTCTTTTCTACCATTATACCCATCAAAAAGTTTATCTTAGAAGTGGATTGCTTGTTTAGGACTGCCAAATTCACGAAGCAGTCATTAAGCTCCAACATTTATTTGTGGTCGGCACTGAACAGCCAAGGCGCGAGTAAACTACTGTTCTAGTACTCTTTAAGGAGGAGCAAAGTTGTGCACGCTCTACCTGCTTCCAGGATGCTGTTGGTGACAGCAAAAGCAAAACTAAAGACAACAGATGTCTCTTCAATGTAAGCTGATCCGATCGTGAAGATGGTGCCAAGTATTTTGTAAGGCCATCTGATGACGCCAAAAAGCTTAAACTGGATACAGAGAGTTGGGTGTCTTACGATGTGGCGGGCTTGGGCCGTAAATTAGACTTAGCGCAAGAGAGACGAATTTGGCTATTCAAACGAACATCCAAAACCATAAAATATACGGTCATTTTCACCCGGGTCATGTGTTGCTTATCAACCTAGAAATGGACCCTACCCTTAAATGAGGGACTGTGGAACTCGGTACGGAGAATTAAATGGGATGAAAGCAGTGGTCAACCAGGACTGAGATCCATGTCAAGAATGAGTGTCTCATCAGATGCGGTGGTTCATTAGGTTTGCGCCCCCACAGGGTATGGCACATTGCATTTTACTCTAGCACAAATGAGCAACCATGTTGTTGTACTTGTAGCCAACCTCTCAGTATGGCTTACGGGCAGGCGCCTTTTCTCGCTCATCGGTCTTTGCGTCTGCCCAGGCACTTCCTTACTTTAGCTCCGCAGGGTTGAAATTCATTCCTTGTCTCACTGCTTCTCCTTTTCTCTCTTCTACTCTCCCCTTCGTATGACATTAAGTTAAAAGCACTTTTTAGTGTATTTTGTACGGGATGCTTTTGTAGAATTTCAATATTGCCACAACTCGCATTTCGTAACAGCTGCTGTTCGATTCCATATTTTGAAGAGA
>JADWOT020001867.1:52364-79314 GCA_036345935.2 Taenia hydatigena
CGATGTCAATTGTAAGAGTGCCGCTTCAGGAATGTCTCATCACAGAAAACCTATTTCTAATTTGGAAAAGCCGCACAAATGGGGAAAGACGTGGCAGTGCCAAATAGTTGTGCACTCAATGATCACAATTAGCAAGGCTTTAGAGAATGAATAAGTTGCCTTTTTATCATTTTCAGTATGTTCTTTGTGAAACTACCAAAAGCACCTATTTTCACAATCAACTTTTCGCGACCGTTAATTAGTTTGCCGTTTGTCACTGGTTTCACCAGTCCTGCATCTACATGATCGGCCAGGTTAACCATGCAGCCAATAAAATAATGCCATCGATGTCATCGCGAATTTTTAACATTTGATTGTAGTCAATGAATTCAGAACTGGAATCTCCTGTCATTTCCTGTACATTCGCCCTTTGTCATTGATAAGTTGCTATTAATTCTGGTGTTGGGTACGCGCGTTTGGGATGAGTGGTCAATGGGTGGAGAGTGTTGGAGATTGGATTAGATAGTTTCCTCCACCATAGTGTTAAATTGATCTTTACCTCACGGTGATCACTACTACACTCATGGTCCACCTGCAAAGCTCTATCGCCTGATTGGGAGGGTTTGGTGAGGAGTACGACACATGAGAGCGTCCAAGAATTAGCCGCGGATAGTAGAACTTATTGAGAAGAACTAAGAGAGAAAGCGTTCTGGGTTTGTGGACACTTTCACGTCATCTACTTATACCTTAGCCATTGAATTATTCGGATTGGTGAGAGTCTTACTTGCAAAACATGGTGCAGAGCGATCTCGGAAAACTAAATTAAACAATCGCTACGGCCTCCAACAAACATCACAAAACAAGTAATAAACCTCGAAACAACTCAAAGCAATACCCATCCTAATATGCATGAAAGTAATGCATCTTTGTTAAAATTTAATATTTATCTCCAAGTGTGAAACCATGGAAATTTAAGTGTTCCATTTTACACGAGGTCGTTATTATGCTTACATTCCTTGAAGAAACAGTTCTCGAGCTAAAGTGCAAAGCATACAAATGCAAAATACCACTCTTTTGAATGCAAACTACGGTCTCTCTTGATGCGCTTAATTTACACTGTAGAAGTTTTGCTATGGGTCTCTACACGACCGCAAATAACTTTTCTTTAATTCCTAAAATTATCAGTCGCTTTTTAATTACAAAACATTGAAGAGCTGTTAACAAATTATACCATAAAGTCATCATCTTCTTGTTTGGTCTATCATCTACTGATTAGTTTTATTGCCCACAGGCTGCTTCCACGACTTCCCATTTACTGCCTATGTTAAATCTTTATTAGGGTAGATACATCGCTCAGGTCAATAAGTGGCACGATTCGTTGCTGAAAGGAATGCAACGTCAGTCTGAAAGAGAGTTACTCTCAGTAAGGTAAACTGCATATGCGAAGCATTCCTCACCAGATCAAGATATTGTCACTTCTACTGGAATCGCTCTCTATCGATTTCAACAGTACCCATCTAAAAATTGTCTTGATGGGAGGTTGCAGAACATACGAGAAAAGAGATACGGGCCCATTTAATGACACGATACACGATACATGATTTTCAATGCATGGGTATAGGCGATCGCATAAATTTGCATGGAGTCAGTCGGATGTGTTGGCACCTGACAAACGCGTGAGCCTTACTGGTTCACAATTATTAGGAAGGGCTTATCAGTGATGCCTAATAATCTTAATTGGTAGGTTTAGGGACGTTTTGGGTGCTCGATCTTGGTGCATTAGTTCCTGAAATGCACAGATAATTTCCTTCATGCAAAGTAAAAAATACATCATTTTGAATGAGACAAATTCAGGTCTCACGAGTGAGATCAGCCTACAAGATCGACGCTTGAAGGTCGCAACTGATGTCAGGTCACCAAAATTCAAAAGAAATGAGCCAAGATCAGGACGCGAAGAAGACAGAAGGTAAGGCAATGGAAATTGCAGCCGTGTCTGGCGAGGGAATATTAGCGGTTTGTATAGAGGCCTTTCGTCATTTTAAAGGCGCAGAGGAACTGCCAAAGCAGGAAAACGTGACCCCAGATGCCCCGAGCGAAAGTTCTAAAGAGGAGATGGACGACGAGAGGAGGCTAATCCAGGCACTCATGACCAACCCAGAAGACGAGAGTAATTTCCTTGAGAAGATAAAAGTAAATGCGTGTTTTTTCACTTATCGCACGTTCCTCAACATTGTTGGATGTTTTCTTACCTACACAATTACGTATTTATATTAGAAGATGATCAAGAACAATGACCCGCGACTAACTTATAGCTTCGATGGGAATGTCGTTGACGATTTCCTAATACCTGGTCGAGCGACGCGGTTAGGATGCCTCATGGATTTGTTCTGTACGCAGCTGTTGCATAAAGCTATGTAAATTTGATGCCCATTTTAAGGAACTGTATGTGCCAGTGCACCATTCTATTCGTCTGAGATTACTTGCTTGCTTTGTTTTGTTGTGGAAGGTGAAAAGAAGACCGATAGCAAATACAAATGTACTGAGTGTGGTGAAGAGCATGACGACTTGGACGGAATGCACCAACACCTTCTGTGCCGCAGTAATTGCAAGTTCTACTACTGTGTGCAATGCTTCGAGGGTTGCGAAACGCTTACGGAAATGGTGCGCCACAGAAAGACACACGGTGGTAAGGTTTGATTTCAGTCAGTTTTTTTCTGCTCTACCACTACTGCTAATTAATAATGCATTATACATCCCTTTTTACATAAGATGTATTTGAGCTGCCAGAATCGATTCGGGGATTTTTGAGAAAACTAAGAGGTCCAGAGGGCTTGGAGCCTCCTCAATCTTCTATGTCTGAAGAGCCGGAGGGGTGTCCTCTTGAATAAAGGCGCAGAATAGAGCACCGCTGCACTGTTTGCGGATCCACTTTTGATCGGTTGGATGTATTGCTATCACACACAGACCAACAGCACCCAACTGAACGGAACATCATTGACCGGCTGCGTGTTCGCCTCATGCGCACTGCACTCAGGCCCTATGCAGATGGAGAGAAAGAGAAGGATGTCTCAGATCCTACCAGATAATATCAAAAGGAAAATGCATTTAAGTGCTAATATGCAAACATATGCAACAAATGCTTTTTGTGACGGCCTTTTTAACTACAATTTTGCAATACTCTGATGTGTTGTCTTGCATTGCGATTCGCAGTAGTGACCCATTCGGTTCTTCTGTAGGTGCAAAGTTACGGTGACGTTCAGCTAAAAGGCTAAAAGGGATGATTGAGATGGGAGCAAGACGTGAAAAGTGGTTAGTGGAAGTAGAGAGGTTTAGCGATGAAAAGAAAGGTTAGCAAACGGACAATGTATAGAGGTTTTGCATGATTCTTCGACATGTCGACATTTAAGGCAAAGAGACACTGTAGAATTAAGGAATCGGCCGCTAATCCTAGTTAATTTCTATTGAGATAACGCAAGCGCGTCTTTGTTGCACAACCACAATCTAATCTGGTAGGAATTGTTGCCTCGCAATGCCACAGAAGATGGCGATATATGAATTTATCCGGTATGAGCAAAGCAGCATGAGTGCTCAGCTGAAAGCGATAAAGGAATGACTAGGACAGAGGTAAAGTGATGAGAAGCCGTAGGAATTAAAACGAGATGGCAGGAATGGATGATTTCGCACAGTGCTGTGACGCAGCATGCCTTATTTCGTTTTCTCTTGCTTCTATATGTTCCCGAAAGGATTCACTTGCCTTCTTATCTAGCTATTAGACTAAGTAAAATATAAGGGGGAAATTGACTTGATGAATGGAATTTGAATTTTATGAGCGGCACACTTAAGTTTTCACATACTCATAAAATTCACTCATTTATCCATACTCGCAGTTACATAACAAAAAGAAGTTTGTTGGAACCAGCTTTGTGATAATTAAGTGCTTCTTTTCGCGGCACACCTCAAGACGTAACACATGGTTATGCTTTGAAGTGTGAAATGCACTAGGAATCCCGTTGCGACAAAGCTGGATGTGAATAAGGCAGCAAAAAAGGGCTGATGGCGGATGAATTAGGAGTGGAGGGAAGGGCGGCGGCATAGCTAACACGCACTTTTTGATTTTTTTGTCTCTTCTAGCACTTTGACAGAGGTGGTTGATAAGCAGAAGACTGATTGTGAGTAGATAACAAAGCAGAATGGACAAAGAACTGGGTAGTGGGAAATACAATAATTGGTAGATGGCGAGAGAATGCGAATGTCCATATTAACTATGGTAGAATGAGGTGGTATTTGAGCCAGAACCACTAATCTCTTAGCGCAGATTCCAAGTAAAGCATCAAGAGTCTAGAATATACCCAATAGTGACGCGTTATTAAGCACAAACCAGGGAGTGAGCGACGCCATTGCAGTAACGAAGCAGCCAATTAGAAGTGCGGCTTTTGAAAGACGATCCCAAGGAATGCTGAGGATAAGGCATCCACAAATGGCGTAGACAGAGCATAAAATAAAAAATTTGTCTTTTAGAAGATAAGCCTTAGTTAAGTATGCTGGACTAGTTCGCAACACGAAACGCAGGCAAAGGCAGGAAGTTTTTCGAAAACAAGCGCACCGAGCTTAAAGCGGTCTCACTTTGATGGAAAATTTTTTAAACTGCAGACGATAATGCCTAATCGCTGTCAATAGGCTCTCCTTTACCCTTATTTCGCTCTCGTTTTGGCTTCCTGACTGTCAGTTCTGCCTTTCTCTCTGCTAATCTTGTATGGTTCTTTTTGCCAACTGTTCTGTTCCATTTTCTTCCACTCGCATAGATTTCATTCGCTTTTACTTGAATCGTTAGTGGTTTTTGGATTTTGATGCCAAGGAAATGCAATTGCCATTGTCTGAATTAAACCCCTCAGAAAAAGAGAGGTAGCCGTAAATTATAACACTGTGCTTTTTTCGACACACTAAGACATCAGCGATACCGGATAGTGATGCTGCTCTAACCCCACCTCTGGAACTGTCGCTCAGCATTCATGACTAAACTCAAGTGTACTTACAATCACTATAAAGCCGAGGTAAATTAAAATGTTCTAAAGTGAGGCCAAACGAATCCATTCCACATTACCAGTTGGGTGGTATGTGTCGATAAATGAAGAAGTTTGCCTGGGCCTTAGCTGAGTAGATGGTTACCAACTACTATTTTAGGGATCTAAACATGGTAAGAACTCAAACATTAAAAGGGTGGTACATACCGCTGGCATACAAACTCGTATGACAATCGCCTCATGGCGAAGTTTTGTGGTGAGTAATGTAAAGGAGAGGCTGTGAGGGTTCACACTATAATGTATGATCCTGCAAATGTAGTAAAACGTTCAGGTGAAGGGTATCCTAGCCTAAAATGCATTGAGCTGGTACAACTGCCATCAAGTGTCGTCGTTACCCAAACTTTACTTTTAACCAAACATTAGTCGGTTTGATGGACAACTGGTCAGCTACTCATTCACATACACTTGTTACGCTCACATTTCAATGTAGAAAGAAACGTGTCCCTGGAATCGAATCCGAAATAATTGAAGAAACCCAGGAGTCCTGGGAAACTAGCGTCTTCTCATTCACATGTGCTTAAAGAGACACAAGGGTGCTTTACCAAAGAAAAGTGCAAAAAAATCATCACTGCATCATCTATAAGTATGGGTTGACCGCGTGGATGTGGTGCTATTCTACACGAAAAGGATCGTCTAAGTGAGTGCTAGGAACTTGATGTTCAATAAGTGGCATCTTTTGAAGTCCTTTATGACAAAATTTAGATCAAAACGTTTTTGAATCGAATTTCGTGCTGTCATACTACGGTTGGAAGTTAGTAGGTGGAAGTGGCGAGAAATTTCATGGTTTTGAAACCACATGAAGTTCAGTGTGTGAGACAAATGAACTTGGATCAGATTTATAAATGTCATTCGGCCGCTGTAGATGTGAGTAGCTAAAGCGACGTGCGGGAGACATAGCATGTTTTCGGGAAAATGAATTCACTAACAGTTATCTCTTACGATGCATATTTGGTCGCGGTTGATCTTGAGTGGCAAAATGCAAGAAACGCCTCTAAGGTCATAACATAAACTGCACAAGTGGCTTTGGTGACCTAGCAATGAGTCAAGTTATTAAGCAAATTAAAATTCTACTTGAAATGCTATCCTATACACTAAAATGCAATTTGGATGCGACTACAAGCACATGGCTCTACTGCAGAAAGAGCAGAATGAACAAACTCTGCCACAAATGCTTTGGTGTCATTCACAGTAGATGGAATAACGAAATCGCATTAAGTCCAAAGTGCAGGCATCAACTTCTTTGCCAGCTTGTCGACACGACTGTTGCTTTCACAAACCAATCTCTCCTGGAAGCGATACTAATGTGCGACTGCATTAAGCGTAGTTAGTGGTCTACTAACTGGCAATGTTTTGCACAATGCATCTTTCTCTCCACGTGAGACAAAACCGGCACGCATTAAATCAGCGTGACTTTAAACAATAGATGAATACAGAACAAATTCATTAGCCATCCTGACTGCGTTTCTAGATCAGCTATAAAAAATTCTCAATGACCTACCCATAGAGGGCGTATTTTATTCGGGATATGGTGTTCATGTGAATCACCTAATGTAAATAATTGGGAGCATGGGCAAAATAGTCGCATGATTCGTCCAAGGGAATGTGATAGATAGAAAATCACACACTTGCCTCAACCTCATCAAGGAACCCGACCTCGTCTTCTGAGCCGAAAATAAGTGCTTCGCATGCTTCCCTCGCCTTCCGTCTCCATGCTGGAACTGCCACTTAAGAGATCTAAAGCTACGTATTTCTGCTCTAGCACTTCCTCCAAGCCTTTACTTTTGTAAATAAGATTTAATACGAAACCATTGAGCACTCCTATTTCGGTGCTTTTATAAATTTCAGCAACCTTACGCTCCAGTCCTTTCATTTCTCTACCGTGGCTCATTTCTTTCCAATTTTGTTGATCGGACATCATTTGCGACCTTCAAAGCGCTGACCTCTTAAGCCAGTCTCACATACGGCAAGTACATCTTTGCTTTAGTTTGTAAAGCTATTTTTGTCCTGCGGGTCCACTACATAAGCTTGCACAGTTAAGGGTTAGTATGTAAAATTGGAACACATAAGGCGCTCATAAGCTTACTATGTAAGAAGCTAAACAGCTCGGAAATGGTAGATTATAAGGAGCATTTGAGAATGTCAACAACCCACTTTTACTAGTTTTCTATTAGTAGGGTGCGCGAACTAGTTATACACTGAACCTTCCGACACAAGCCATGCAGTTTTCATTATTAAATGCGAAGTGATGGCACCGATGAGACTCTTTTTGAGGCCTAAAGCAGAAAGCAGCAAATCATACGATCCGAAGCATTCAAATTTTGCGCACACGCAATTTTGTTCTAATTGTCAAAGAATAGTTGAGGTTGCCTTGCCAGAACTTTAACTATGTCCTACACGTTTAGCTCCTTTAGCAAATAATGCCTCGACCTGAAGATCTAGTCAAGCAGTCACTGAATGCGATGGCTGTGCGCGGCCTCAAATAAGCCGTTGTCAAGTTGATTTGTAGGTGAGTGCACTTTCTTCATCGTATGCATCGCTTCTGATTAGTCTCAGCTAGTTGATAGATGGGTACTCTCACCCACCATGTCCAGGTTCTTTTACTTCCCTACCTTCTTACCACAGATGCAATATAATTGCCTTGAGCTTTGCATTTGAATTTTTTGTTGTTTTCAGATTTGCAGCACAATGCTTTTTCTGCAGATGCAGAGAAGCATTAAATTGGGTAAAACTCTACGCAAAACTGAGAAGTCTGACCATTCTTTATCAGCTTTGCTGTTCTGAATGCCATATTGAATTCGATACAGACAATGGGCTAGTAGTCAATGCACGACTCAAGGAGTGCGCCAAGTGACAGAAATGATTTCCAACCAGAAGCTTGGAGGGAGAGTAAACCTCGAATCCGTACGAGTGTCCTACTTCTTTTAAGCAGTGGCTGTGCCCATCGACCTTGTATAAGGTTAATTTGGGTTGCAATGAGGATCGCATTTAAAGGGTTGCATGATATGAGTGGGTAATCCTCTGGCCTTCTATAATGCGGCTTAGTGACAATGGCGTAGTTTTACTTCCGAGAGAAAGACAATATGCAGTGAACGGCCACTGAGGAAAGGACGCAGACGCTTAGAGCCATCTAACAGATTTGTTGCGAATCTTTTAATTTAGCAAATTCAAACACTTTGTGGTAACGTGATTTCATTGAGAGCTATAACGTCATAAAAACGAAGAAATATGGTCCTCAAATGTATAGAATTACTTAAAATATTCAAAAATACATTGCGTTTACGCTCCGCAGACGAATGCGTATGTGAACAAAACAAAACTGACTTCGTGCTAATCGCTAAGGCTGCTACCATTCGACTTCCAGGCTGTTGGAATTAGTTTGCCTTAATATTCCGTTAATGAAGTGCATGTGCGAGTAGATACTCGATGAAGTTGACGCCCACGGCCCTGACAAAATCGTCCAATTCGTGAATGCGGCTTAAAATTATGACGGCATTTTCTGCATATTTTTACGTCACATGTTTATGTTTTGTTATAAACTACATGAACAGATTTAAAATAGAAATACTGAGTCTGTAGCACAACGTTCCTCCTCGAACCTCTAGAAGCTCATGTTAATCATTGCAATTCATTGGAGGCAGTGCGACAAGTAAGTCAAGCATGATAAATGGGGCTGAGGCGCGACGAATAAATGGTGGAAAATACTGTGCAATAAAAACCTGTCAGCTTGACATGGATGAGGACTACCACAACAAAATATTGAGGCGCACATTTGCGGTGTAAAATGGTCTGTGTACACTCCGTCTCGGGAGCAGTATTACTGCAGATGCCATCGGGTTTAGCACTTAATGCAAAGATGCATCTTTGAAAAGTTTGCATCCAGCCTTGTTATTGACGTTGGTGAGCGTGAGTCTCTTTCAGCACCAGCGACCCTGCCAGCAGCAATAACAGCAACTGCTGTGTGATATTTGCCAATCCAGCTGTAGCAAATATGCTGGCATGATGCATGATGCTTTCTTAAGCGCTCCAGTTAATGCAGTCAAGTAGAAGTATTCACCGCAGAGGAGCACAAGAAAGAGGCGAAGAAAGGAAAAACATGAACAGCTTAACGTAATTGTGAGTGTGCGTAATCGTAATGCGGTAGTGCCCATGGGCAAACCTTTGCCTGCCGTGGTCTTGGGCCTGCAACAGAGTAACTTACGCGAATCCACATGCTTCAAGCATTATGCATTCTGTCCTTAGGCTAGTTGCAAATGGTTCACCATTGAGACAATGCAGCACTTGGTACTCACTTTACATTTGGTTATGGATATTTTTCGAGACCTGTAAATTTGGTTTCCCAAGCAGTTTATCGAAATCACATTAAGCAGTAGTACGGAACGATGTAGCGTGCTTGTTGCTCACGTGAGGAATCACAAGGGAAACGTGTGAAACCGGGGGAGGTAATGACTTTTACAATAAAGCGCCAATCATGTGTGACGTTTAACTTTTGGGTGTTTGGTGCATCACCTATCATTGAGGATGAAATGCTACTGCAGGTAAGGATGGGAAAGCCGATAATTAATCAAAGAAGTTAGTGAAACCTTAGCACATCCCTTTAGACTCAAAACGAAACTCTAGCAGTGGAAGCGTAGAGCTTCACTGGAGATCTAGTGTCGATGTTGAAGTGAAGCAAGGCCGTCTGCAGCAGCAATTACTGTTTGTGGAGATGCTGCTTCCGTGCTAGATGAACGAAATGTTCACTTACAATCCTAAAAGTTAGCTTGTTACTTTAAAAAGCTCACGACCCAAGTTTTGAATGAGTCCTGACAAACCTGTGGGGAAAAATGGATGCATTCCGTTACCTTGCTATCGAGTGAATATAACAAGTATTACCAAGATGGGCTAGACAAATGAAATATTGGTCAAATATTAGTACAAAGATGGGTTCAGCCTTTTGAAAAGTAAACGCTAGAGGAGTAGTTCACTGGCTTCTACTGCCTGCATTTACGACCTGCTTACGTATCAGTTACCATTAATTCACAACCGGTTTCCACAAACTACTTTTACTAAATCTACTGATCTATCCATACGTATGCATAAAAAGATTCCATTATTTGTCCATCCAAGTAAACATTCAAACATCGCCTCGACTCCCATTCATCAGTCTAACAATCTTTTACTTTACCAAGCCTCCCAACCGCGACCCGCACATCTGCTAGTTTCGGATGGTAGCAGTTACAATCTCTGCTACTTTGAGTACATCCGCCATGCAGCTAACATTCGTTCAACGCTTTTCGTGTTAATCACACCTAGCCTTACTAACATGGTAAATTATCTTTGCTACCAACAACAATAACAGGCATAAATATTATGTAGAGTGCTGATTTTAGTGATCGATAGAGTGTGAATTTTAAACCACATTTTAGATGGTGCATGAGGGATGCAATCCGCCAGCTATTTCTAACAGCCACTGTAATGGCTCTACAATGGGAAGAGGATGCGATGATAGATGGCAGAAGAATATCCAACCCTCCTTGAGTACTTTCTATGCAAGTCCTTGGCAAATAAACAAGGTGGCTTAATAACAATCAGTTTTTGGCTTAAAATACGAAAATCGAGAGAATCAACCAGCCAAGGTTGGATATCATTGGACAGCTTACTTAGTGACAGCAAGCATTTGTGTGCAAAGGAACTCTTTCCCTAACTTGTGTAGTTCATCCATCCGTCTATCCACTAACTTATTTCATTTCTTCTTTACTTCCTTGATCATGCAACTACTGTAAAAGTGATCTAAGAGACTTGGCAGAATGTTAACACAATGAACATGGGACTAAAACACTTACAATAGGTAAGAAATTTTCTCTTCAGATGCTAAATTAACAATATTTGGAATTATGTGTGCATGCAAAGAGGGTGGGAGAGTAAAAAACAGCAGAAGATGCAGAGAAGGAAAAGCAGATTAGTTAAAGGGTTGGGAAAAGTGGGATACAAGCCTTGCAGAGTGGCTGATTCGTGAAAAAATAACATCGTAAAGCATTGCAACGAGTAGCGAAAGACGCCTTTGTGATTGAATCCCCTTCCGCTTTAGCGTGAAGGAGTCGGTCAGTGTGCCACGTCACATGTGCTGTTTTGCGTAGTTTCTTGTGATGTCCTGCCCATCGTCTGAGAGAGCCATAGTTATTCTAGCTCAATGTTCGGAATCAGAATTCATATGCCCTAGGTAAACAATACGCATCAGCCTGCATGACAGCGATGAGAAAATGCGTTGATTTGCAGCTTTTCAAGTCTTTAACCCAGGCCGCCTTGCCTTTGGTTTTGAGTTGAGTTCTGGCATTGTGATAACCCCCAAAGGCGCTTGGCTTCAGCTGTAGCCATACCTATGTCCTTCTCTATAGCAATTGGCAAGCCATAGCTACAGCTTTGCAATGCTTAAAGAAGTCAAGGTAAAAATGTCTCTCATCTCACTATATCCTATAGAAATTACCAAAACTGCAAAATGTAGAGCAAATTTAACCAAAAATACCAACTTCTCGGCTCCTTTAGCAAACTATCAAATTACAGTACCACAGCGCTGTGCAGAGACATTTGACGATGATCTTCCCTTAACCCTTCCCCCACCTCTTCTTCTGTACACTTCTCGTCTTCTCTTCTTACCCAACTATTCTTTCGTTTTATTTAATTGAACAGGCCTGGTGCCTTCTCAATACCAATTAGCTACAGTCAGCGCAATTGGCTCTCCTGGTACAAGGTAACAAACGGCTTACCTTCAGTAGATTTGCAGCAATCCTTAGGGGCCCGTCTCCAATTTCTTTACTCAATTCATAACTCGCATTGCTCTTGCTGCCTCCAAATACTTAAGAGCTGTTCTTTCAAAAGTAAACAATAGGGGTAAAATAGCCGAGGATTAGAAAACATCGACAAGGCAATGCAGTTGATTCAAAGCTTAGCAGTGTTGGTAATCCCTCTCATTCTCTTTCGCCTCTTTTGCATGCACAATCATGAAAGAATTTCGCTTCGAGTAGAAAAGAACAAAGACAAATGATGCCCTCTCTTGAAAAAAAACCACCTTCAACGTAGGTGGTACTGTGCTTCTCGATAACAATTTGGCCTCTAATGTCTGCTCTGCCGTTGGAAGGGAATGGACTAGAGTAGCTCACGTCGCCATTCCACTAAGCCAGTGAGTCATCTGTGCTATCAATCTCACATCTACTAGAGGGCAACGTTGAGTTTTCGACGTACCTAAGCATTAAGCTTCATGCAGTGTAAGAGGACCGACTTAGCTTTTCCCTTCCAAATAAACGTTGTTCGTATCACGTCAGCAAACAACATGCCGCGTTAATTTTTGCCTCCATCAAGTCAGTTAACCTCTGAGTTTTACAAGCGAGGTGGACAAATGATGTCACATTTAACCATGACTTTCTTATGAGAGATATTTGCTTGCGCCATAGGTGTTCCTGCAACATTTCAAAGGTGTTTAAGGGAGGCACTTCTAGTCAACCACTCAGAAGCATGTCGGATTGTCACAAGTGATCGCACGATCTCACACTCACTGTCTCATCCTCGTCCTCTTCCAAAACTGCAGGTGATGGTTGTCTCAAATTAATTCTAAAAAATCGTAGTCCGGATAGCTTAAATGACTCGGATATAAACTAAATGGGAGCAGACTAGTTTTTTGCTAATACCTAAAAGTAAATCAACTATCAAAAGTGGGTCTTTCTAGCTCGCGCCTACTCAAGAGCATCTATTGAATGCATTAAACTTATACCACTCACTTTATTTTATGTTAACACATCTTTGGCCATGTTACCATGAACGCAGTGCCCCTTCCCTTGATCTTAAAACGACTCCTGATGTAAACTACCTCAATGCACATCGCACCCAGATGCTTACAGAGTAGCTGTAGCGGGCTACCAAACATTTGCTATTGTAAGGACAGCATGCGCTAACGTATGGCCTGAGTAGCCTTACTAGTTCTTTGACTACCAAGCTCTGAACTATCTCCTGTGCGATGGTTAGACGGAATTCATGCTACTTAAATAACTCGCTTTTAGCTAGAGCTGGTTGGAGTTTGTCCTGGAGAGCCATCAGATCTCATGTTGTGATTGCCACCTAGGGTCGATCATAGTGTTTGCTTACTGAGGCGGTGAGTAGCCAAAGTGTAGAGGGAACTTCAAAAGCAATTAGCTTTGCTGATCAACAAGAGGCGAAAATCGAAATGTTGCCGCTACGTGGGAAAAATCCCATTGGCCCCACCTATAGAGGCATTACTTTTGTCCGCACAGCATGAACGTTATCCGTCCCCGTTTCCAATCTCTGATTCCAAGCTTTACGATTTGTCTCTAGATGCAAATAAATGTTCAACTCTTTGGCAAACTTAATTTGGTTTCGACCTTTAACCCCTTGATACGACTTTCCTGCAGGAATTGAAGAGCAAACTAAGCTGCCCACACTCTCTATTACCCATTCTTTTGTGTACCTTGGTGTACTTTAGGTTAGCTTAAGCTGGAAACACCTCATTTGTCACTCGGATGATACACTGAGTGCTAATGTTACAGCGGAAATAGTGCAAGCACTTCAACAGGTCCTGCTCTATCCAATGTGTGCGACTTCGAATGCGGCTAAAAGTCATGATGCATTGGCCTTTTCCTCCATCTCTTATTTTTATTTTTGTTATTGCAGCATGCGGCTTACAATGCGTTGAGCAGACAACGTTTCCACCCCGCTAATTTGCAACAATGATGAAGGCTAGAAAATGCATTATGAATGTAGGGGCTCAGTTAAATGTTACTGGTAAGGTGTAGAGTTCTCTTCGCACAGGCAATGTACACAGTCAGCCATTGCAAAGTGGTTGGTGCCATAACTTATTCGCTCCAGCCATCAACACATACGTGCTTCCGTAAAGACATTAATCTAAGCTTGAGTTTTATTCGGCTTGACAACAAAGATGAGGGAAAGAGATAGATTAAGCCGGCCCTTTGTAGTGTTCTTCGCCTTTCCGTAGACCACTGATCTCGAATACCACCTGTTTAGGCAGAAGGGAGGGCGACTTACTAGAGTAGGCTGGCGAATGCTTATTCCACGTGGTCTTAATACACCTTCCAGAAGCGACTATGCACCGCTGGACGGTAGCGATTGATTGAATTCACATCTCTACTCATTTACAGCTCGATTGTGACTTGAGGTCCTACACCCTAAAAGGCGTTTACTTTGTAGGTAAATAAGGTTGTCGTTGGGGTTTAAACAATGCGCATCTCGACATTTACAACCTCACGTACTCGAAAGTGGAGAAATCTATGCCGAAAGTTCTGCAACCCGGTGGTGGGTCGGCTAAGAAAGGAAGCAAGTTTTGCGGGCGTGCAAAATGTGTTCCATGCTCAGAGTGCGGGTTTGGTCTACCCTTCCAAAGGGTAAGCATTATGAAAGAAAGGACTGTGGTGTTTCTTCTCTCGACAGAACCTTTTAGATGTCTCAATCTCTCTTTTACAACTTCGTTTAGTGGGACCCAGATTGGTTGGCACTAATTAATGAATGCTTTGGGTAGGAGTGAGACCAATCAAAGCAGCATTAGGCTGCGTGTTGGCAATGAGATTCGTGTCCGAATGAGAAGAAGGTGGTTTAGCGCATTTAAGGTGTTGATTATAAAGTATCGATCAAGCGATTTCGTCCAAGCAAAAGGAAATTCTGAGAAGTGAAGTAACCTGTAATTGACATAAAACATGCATCAAACTGTGCTAATACTTACTTCTCACCTGTTTGACGAGTTTAGCCTCGTCGTTGCTTATGCATGTGGCATATCGACTGCGTCTACTCTCGCCTCCAAAACGGTGGAAGTGAGGCAGTACATTGCTCTGTTGGAAGAAGTCAGGGGGGACAAATGATGATTTTAGCGAAATTCCATGTCGCTAACAGGGGGCTTAACTTTTATTTGCCTTCTTAGTGCAGGTCGCATTTGTCTTGCGTGGATAAATATCTCAAAGTTGATAGCACAATCGAATAGGTGCAAACCATTGGACCAACGATCGGCTACAACCTCGTCATCGAAATCAAAATTGGCTTGTGACGTCACACTATGCCTTTTACCCGACCTAAAAATTTTAACGGTTTAATCTAAACTGTGAAGGAGATGCAAATGAATTACATCCGAATTGTTTGGTTGCGTTTTTTTACCAAAAATAACTAACTGACCCGTGATATCGGCATGATGTTAACATCTGCTGTAGGTGCCTACCATCCAACCACAGGCCAATTCAGTGTGCTCTACAGTTCAAAACAAGTCGTTGCCAAGTTATTTCTGCATAGAATGCAGAACCTTTGACTTTGTATGCCTCCATCGGAACGCTCCACGCATTACCATGCCTTGCCATCCCACATACTAGCTGCAGTCTTTTTGTTCAAGCCGCATCCATCGTGGTCTTGAATAAACTGCATCATAATCTGCATTCCATGATCATCCTGCTCTTACCTCATTTTTGCAATCAAACCGATCTCGTAAATATCTGTACATCATTGTGAAAAGCAAACGCGGATGGATGTTGAGAACAGGCACTTATTCGCCTAGCGCCGCGGAGCATTTCTGCAGGCAACAGAAATCTAAGTGAAATGAGTGGGTCTTATGGCAGGAAAGCCGGCATAGCTTTAAGGAAAAAAAGCCTTAGAATGAGTCAAATGTAAACTATAGCAAAGTTTTGGTATTTTAGGAACCAGAACTGCAGCTAACACAATATCGCCTCATTGGCGAGGCATTGTTAGGAAGCCCACAGCACTGTCGCTGAACACTAACCGTCACAAGTCCTTAATGATCAGTAAACCACCTTTATAAATCTGCAAGCGTAACGGCTTTAAGTTTTTCCTTTCTTCCAATCGTATGCAGGTCGTAGCAACTCGTTTACCGAAACGTAGTCAGTATTAGTCTACATTGCTCATGGACCCGTAGCGGAAGACTGATGATGAACTGCAACTGATGGTGCGCCTGGTCCATTATGCTCCGTGTAAAGGTGTAGGGGATGCGAATATTTGTCGCAAGTGCTATTGCATTCTGGATCTGTTTTTGGACAAATGATGTGGAAATTGGGTTAAATTTTTGGCTGCCCAAAGGAGCCTTCATGTCTTAGTTGACGCAGTCGATGCATCCGACTGCCACCTTCTAGTACCCTTTGCAATATTCAGTGCTGCATTTTCAAATAAGTATTTGATCCTTACCCGCCTTGTCGTCGGCTATCTAGCTCTCTTCCTGGTCTTTAGAGTAGCGTTTATTACTTAACGCATTTTAAATGGCATTTTGAGGAGAGGTTGTTTGTCGTTAAACTATACTGAATGAACCATGGCTAAAAGGATGTCGATTACAAGGAAGAAGTGACCGTGAGCCTGCTAACCTGCTTAATTGGGCAATGAGAATGGGAGGTGCTGGATGGACGCGAGTGAGCCTTCTGGCCAACTTTGGCTTCTGGCAGACGCTGCACATGTATGTGTTTCCATCACAAAGCTCATCCCCTCCCATGCATTGCGCCACACTCTCCTCCAGTAAAAAGCATGGTCAAAGAGTCTTATGTGTAAGTTTATTATCGTGGTAACTGTATCTAATTTCATGCTTGCAAAGTCTTGGATCGTTATACGCTTAAAGGAAGAGTAGTCTAGTAGTCATGCGACAAAGATGCTGTGCGGCGCACACTGTATTTTGCCGCAAGGAAATCCAGAGGAAAGTTGCTTGGGTGCTATGCATAATAGGCAAGTTGGAAATGAGAATGTAATTCAAACCAACACACAGTCCTTGGCCAACCAACAAAGAGTACCACAAACCGCACACCACGCTACGTTTACAGGAATGCCTTTCTCAGTTAGCAAGTTCTGTATGGCCAGTAACAACTCATCTCGCTATGTCGCTTGGGTCGAATATTGATGTGCGCACTGCCTCCATCCTCCTCCCTACAGGTCATCATTCAAACGAATACCAAGCCTTCACCATCACTTTGAAAGATTAGGCACCGCCTATTGTTTTGTCATCGGCCACCGAGGAAAAGACGTGGGCACCAAATCCTTCTGAATGACGACATTTCTCCACCTCCTCCTCATCTTCTGGTGTAGTTCACAGTCACTCGATTTGGTAGCAGTTTTCAACACTCCTCATCAGATGTGCTAACACTTAATAACGTTGCACTTCACAAGAGGTACGGTCTAATCTTAGTCCTCTAAGTGTGCACAAATACCACAGCAACCTTAAGAATACGCATACACACAATTTGAGACAGACGAGGCTTTAATCCTAGCTCTCTTCAATCTCAAATGCTTTTTGAACCCCACCACACAACTAACGACTTTGCGATTAAATTGGCACTAAAAATTTAACCAAATTACGTGTTTGGATACCCAGCCAAACTAATTTATGAAAATGATTTAAATATTGTAAAAACAACAAACACGATATTTAACTTGGCAAGGCAGAAAATTGCTTAGACTTTTGCTCATTTCATACATCTATTGCTGTAATACTTTGTTTAGTTGAACTTTCGGTTCCGGTCAGGATCACAGGGGTGGCCATATTGCTAACCGCATAGGCTGGCCTTCGGGCTATGCCAGTAGCTCATTTCCCTATCAGTTGAACATGTGTATTCTTCCCTGGTATTCTGCCTTCTAATGCCTTCGAGAAAGCCTTGGGATCCTATATTGGTGGCAGTGGAAGGCAGACTCGACTCTGTAGGATTTCCACTCCGATCTCTACTGCCTGTGCATGTGTTACGGACGGGAGTATCTCTAACTTCCCATAGCAGAAGGGCTAAGAACGACGTCCGTCTTCGGCATTTACTCCATCTCCGTGTTCTACAAGATAACTATTAATGACTGAAGCGACGCCAGCCATGGATCACCTGGAAAGATATCGGTCCCAAAATTACTCCTAATATACCTGCTTAAGGAGAGTGGTGTGCTAACGTCTCCCTAAGGACATGCTGACGGCCGGCAGAACCTCTTGTTTCCCAAGCTGGACAAAACTCTAAGTCAAATCGAACTGCCGAGAGGGGTCACTGACGTTGGTGTTAAGCATCGCCTCAATCACATCGAATGTCGACGACTCGCACAGTCAGCTCATGGGTGCTTCTTGCAGCACTGATTACGTTGTGATGACTGACGCGGGAGATCTACCAAGGGAAGCGGCAAGGACGACGCTGGAAGGAAGAGACTAGCAACCTTAATACTTCGTTTGCTTGGACTGCCGGTTTCGGTGTTAGGAACAGAGGTGACCATATTGCCCTAGCCACGTACGGTGGCCTCCGGGCCATGCCAGCAACTTCAAGTCCCTCTATCTGTGGACCACGTATATTCTGTCCTGGTTTATCCTTTTTGTGGCTTCAAGGGAGCCTCAAGACGCTACGTAAGTAGTAGGATTTCAATGATGCATAATGTTTCCGTAATAGCATGCTACTTCTTGTAATTGCATAACAGTTTTTAAGTAACCTATTTTCAAAGGTAAACCATATTTGGTTTAATATTATCGCATAGATCAATTTCAGCAGTATTTCTTAACCTAAATTTAGCTGTGCTTCGTAAACGTTTAATGAATTTTTTTAAAATTAAAAGGTAATTACTCGACAGTGGTTGTTCTAATTTGGCAGTTTCAAGGTCACTGGGCGTGTTTAGTATGCCGTCTGCCAATATGGTGGACGCGTTGCTTGTTTTGATTGCGGATGCAAATCAAAATCAGTGGATTTTATCTCTCAAAATGGAGATGAATGAATAAAAGAAACGGCATATTGGCAGTTTTTCTTCCCACTCTGCAAAGAACAGGTGCTTCGTTGAGGCTGTGTGACGTGCCGTAGCTCCTGCTTTGTGACTTGGTAGGCAGAGAAAGCTAAGTCACCGTGATTATTGCGGATTTGTGGCAGAAGAGACTCGCCAATTTATAGGTGCGTAAAATTAACATTATATGCATGTGATAGGCCCTATTTATGCACGCTATTTGTCGTTTATGCACTTTGATGAGGTTTGACACCTGAGTGTGAGATGTAGTTGTTCCATCGGCCGTAGTCGCTATCTGTTCTATGGGAACCCAGCGCTGGTTTAGGACCAGCTATGTCCCTTTTTGTTTCCTTATTTTCCACGCGTTCCATTCGTTTGCTGCCACCAGTTGTTTAGGTGCTTTCACCCGCCACCTGTATATTTTAAATATTGTTAGTTCTAGCTTTTGTGCTCATTGACATCTGATCGTGCTACTGGCTGACTTTATCTTGCGCATCATGTTTTTGTCTTCCGTTTAGAATGGTGGGTGACATACGTTTGTCCATTGCTCGTAATGTCATTCTAACCCGACCAAGAAAGGTTGTTAATTGAGTTTTAATGATTATGATGTGTGTTTTAAGAATTTTAATCAAGACAAGTTGTTTGCATTTGTTGTAAACCATGCCAGATTCGTGGTGACTGAATTGAGTGTACTTGATGCTTGTGGGAAATATACGGTGATTTGAGTCATTGCACGTGCAGACATTTGCAATGGACTAGGCCTATGATCTCCAAATAAGTGTTCTTATTTTCAGAATCGAACGCCAGCATGGCACCACGCACAGTTGTATCCAGCTGACATATTATTCTAATTAGTCTACTTGTGGTTAGGAAGCTTGCTACTGCTTTACCTCTTCTCATTGTTTTGCAGAGCTGTGGAAGGCAATCTTGTAATTTAATGTTTATTTTTACTCGCGCTCAAATTTTGCTGAATGTCAAGCAACTCTGTGGGTTCCTTCCTAATAGGGCTGTCTTGTAAACGAGCAAAAAGGCATGGGATAGAACGCGACTTTGACTGTTCAGCGCTTCTTTTGCAAACCACCGAACTGCGCACATTTATTATTGTCAAGGAAGCATCCTGGGATCCCTGCCACCCACTTATGATCAAAGTGTTCATTTGGAACGTATTGTCACGGTGATAAGTTGGAAGGCAACCCCCTGATAACCTCAATTTGTTCGCTCCTCCTGCAGTAGCAATGTAACAGTTTGGTGTGGTCTTCTCTGCCCTCGCCTTAGTCGTAGTAGTAAGTAGCTTTGGCTTTAGCTGTTTTCACCCTGCGGCAAACAGCAAACTGATAGGTCATGGAGACAGATTTGACGTCTCTCTCGCATCAACTAGGCTAATATTTATGACGACCAGTAATTAGTGGACATCTCCCAAGACAGATAAATGTGCACTGGCAAGCATCAAGCTTCATCTATTTCTTTATTTGCAATCTTTTCACTTACCTGTTAATTTGGTTATTTGACTGGTGGATGTGTGGATGGATAGGCAGGCGAAGATGAACCTACCCACCCAGTTATCTTTATCAGCTTCACCTCAGTTGCATGAGATGCGGCTCTTGAACGCTTGTGCAGTCCTGCTTGATGTGAGTGGTTGTGTTGGAGTCGCTTCATCTTCATCGGAACATTTGACTGTCGAAGATGCTAAAGTAACACCCTGACGCCCTCATCACTCGTGTTTCGGAGAGCATCGCCTCATCTTGATCACATTGCTGCCAACAACGATTAAGATAAAAGTTGGTCATAGTGGAAAGGAATGGAATGCATTGCCATATCCAGCTGTCTTATTTACGCACGTTACTTGTGGTTTTACCGTTTGAAGCACACGCACATATTGGCCCTTCCATTACGCATAATGTTGATTGACTGGGCGCTGTCGTGGGTGTCCGATGTAATGGAGCTGTATGTGCACTAGATAGCGCAGGAGGAGGAGGGGTATCACTAGCACAGACACGCTTAAGGTATAGGGGCAAGTTTGTGGTATACGTGGGTCCCTAACCCTGCAAGCCGGCACTTGACGATATAGAGCATTTGTCGCGTTCCTTTTTTTAATGCGGCGCTTGATGTTGAGAGGTGTGGTGCAGTTTCCATCCTAGTGTCGTGACACTAATTAGCCTTGTGTCCGTCATACGAATGCTTATTGCGATCATTGTGTCGGACTGTGTCCATCATAATAGGCATGAGACACATCGTCGAGTGCTTGACGCGTAGTGTCTTTACAAATGAGCCATACGTTACTGCTTCTATCCACCTTGCCATTGTATTCATTTTTCTGTTGGGAGGCATAAAATTACTCCTTTCTTTAAAATGAAAAGCTTTTTTATTATTGTTGGAATGATTAACGATTCAATTGTGCTCCTCTCTTTACTTTTCATACGCTTTATCATCTGCGAAGGCTTAACGCTTTGCAAGATTTTGCTTATACAGTGCCTTAAGTAATTGGGAGGAGAATGATTGCAAGGCGACGGTTCGCTATTCCTTTTGTTCGGTTGACCACGTCTCTCTTGTAATACTTTTTGTTGATCTCATTCATTTCCGCGATTTTCTCGTAAATGCCAGTGTTTTCTTCAAAAACAGTTAAAAGCGATCGCTTGACGAAGTGGAGTCTTTATTGCCGTTCACATGACTCCGGTATCGCTTTGCCGACATAAATTTGAGTTGCACGGCGATTAGCTGCCATCCGCTATGAGTCACTCGTGTCTAACAAATAAGCATGGCATGACGTAGTTGCGAGTATTTGTTTCAACACAATTGAGACTCTCGAGTCTTGTTGGTCTAATCCGTAAGCGCAGATCTCATCGGCTCTCATAGCCAATGAATACGGCGCAGAATTGTTTAGTCACAAGCTCATCATGTTCAACTTTACAGTGATAAAGCCTGTGGACCCTCTGGACTTTAGGCAGCTCCAACATCTGGCAACGCTGCAAGACAAGGGACTTGTTTATCAAATTACCTTATCACTCTTTTATGCCTCCTTGTCTGCATACCTTTTACCACAAGCTTTTGTCCTTTTGCTACCGCATTCCGTCCATCGACCATCATGAGTTGAAGCTGGACTCATTTGTTGTCCCTTGCAGCTGTACTTTTTAGGAGCCACAGTGGGATACCTGACGCGCCTACAGTAGAAGAATCTTCAGACTCGATTTTTATTTGCACATCGGTCAGGGTTGGCATTGAAAAGCTTTTGTACAAAGCTTCTCTTCGGTGACATTGCTATTTCCGACCATCGCGAAGCCGTCTAATCGACCACGCATTCACACACAATCGAGCCAGCCAGTAGGGTTGGGGTCAAAAAGGACCCAATTGCATACTCAAAGCTGCACACTCGATAATGAATAAGCTATTGACTTAAATAAATGTGGAAATAACATTTAGCTACATGCAGATGCACATGTTTTTATTCCAGGCACTTTGTTTTTACAGGTGCGCTAAATACGGAATGTCCAGTTGTATCCAAAGGGTGGACATACTTTAAGGTCTGTGCTACAGCTTCCAAAGCAAGCTGGAAGCTCAGACTAACCTCAATCTGCTAATACATTGCCGATCTTTCCGATGCCAAACCCACTCCTATTCAACACTTAATCAAATTTACATCAGCAGCTGCTGCAACCACAGGTGCAGTCAACGTCCTCGTCGCCAAGCACGTGCTAACAACTTCCGGCAAACGTCTTCTTAAATCCAAATTACCTTCTTCTCCAGCAACTTGCTGCCACCGTATCCATGCATGGTTCAGCAAACTTCACTACAACACCAACCGCAGAACAACCTCAGGCAAGCCAGACAGTATTAGAGACACAAAAACAAGGCAGACGTAGGATTCTTTTCACCCTGCACCAAATCGGTGAGATACTAAAGTACTTTAACAAGAGGAACTACCTCAAAATGAATAGCTGCAAGGAACTGGCGCGTCGCATCAATCTGTCGGGACTCAGGTTAGTCGAAAAATCAAGTTGTTAAATTAACTGTTTAAAGACAGTTATTAGTGTGTAGCGATTAAGTGGTCTAAACTCGTCATACTTTTAACTTTACCGATAGGTTAAGACATGGTCCTAGAATGAACGCTGCATTAAAAAGGAAGCCGGTGGGAAAATTTCTGGCAATGAGGCGTCTGCAACAGCCAAAGATTCGTGTCCCATCAACCGACTCCTGGGACAGCTGCCTCAATGAAGACTCTAATACTACTGAGAGGAAAAGGCGTTGATATACTATCAAGGCACAAGCAGCAACCTAGAGTGATGTCGGAGTTGCCCGAAGATTAGCTTGCCGCTAAAACAGACAAAACAAGATCGAATTGTCTGCTTATACAACGAAGAGGAAGACAAACTGGCCTCAGCGCAACAAATGTCGCATAGTTTTAATATTTGACCTCCATTTACTGCCTATTTCAAAGTGCCGATCAAATCAAACATGCATGATGTTAAACGACTCACATTAGTCATGGCACCTCCGATGTTGGACCGGCATCGTGGATGAGTATCAAATGAGACGAAACAATAAAAGTGGGATCGGATTCGATTGGCCTAGGCAAATGTGCTTTTAGCATTTGTGCTAGCCTCTGAGGTCAGTCGGGAGACAAGCAAGCCAGCTTTGAGTAAGTGCAAGGCATGGATGCTGGATAGATTTATGTGGTGGAATTTATTTTCAGTGGTTCCTATGCTTTTGTCTATGAGGTGTCCACACAAGAAGATGTGACGAGACCGCGACGACCATGGCGACTTGAGTTCTTTAAAGACGTTAACTGGAAGAAAGTGGTGGCTTTTAATTTGTAACCACCTAACCATTCCTTCGATTAGAGTCTTCGCAGATACAAAGAGGTTTAGCCTCGACCTCTTTAACGGTGCAGTACTGTTATCTGAGCTCTACCTGGCACAAGCCCAAAGCGTGCCACGATCCAAATCGGCACCATTGGTTCCGTCTTGATCATTGGTCCTCCAGTGTGACTCATTATCGACATCGCAGCACAAATGCCACACCCTTCTGGATCGAAAGCTTCGTGGCACTGTCGAGAAATGGTGATTACACCTCCGCTTGAGTGATTGGCACGAGCATGTGATTCTCTCGGAGAGTATAGAGCTTTGCATAATCGTTTCACAAGCAGAAGCTCTTTAGTGTCCACGTCTGTATCGTAGTGAACTTACCGCCTCACTTTAGTAAATTAAACTTTTCAAGTCTGTTATTTTTTAGCACTGTAGCCTCATTCTTGCGCCTCTGAAGGGGTCTCAGAAGCCTGTTTACTGCTGAGGAGTTTTATGTGAACCGACCTAATCATATCCAGCTTTCTATTGGTTCATTTCATGTGAACCGACTCCTCGACAGTGGGCAAAGTTTGCCTGGACCAGAGTGATTGAGGTGAGTTGCTTGACGTCAGGCATGACCGATGCTGTCGTTAATAAAGTTTGCCGTGTGCTGAGTAGGAATCACATCAGTGCCTAGTTCCTTGTCCACAGATTAGCCTTCATAATTGGTACTGGTCGACAGATTGACGATTTGTCAAACGAGGACCTCAGGGAGGATTGAGTGAGAAATTGAATCTGCGGCAGTATTAGTTCTGCCTTCCTTTAGTTTTACCGTTGTGACGCCTTTGTTTGTAGTGCTATGCTTACTAAAATGCATTTTAGTATGCAGGCATAGATAGGGAGATTATTAAATCTGCACATCACAAACAGATCTGTAAATGATAGCCGTGAGGAGGTAATGAGATAATGACCACAAAGTAGTTAAAACCATCAAATTCTGTCCACACACAAGGCGAATTCTCATTTACCAATTGTAGCGTACACTGGTACATACAAAGGGACTGCTTTATGGAATCCATTTCATTGCCTGAGTAAGAATTTCATGTGTAGAAATAATCGTTGTGAACGGTGGAGTAGAGACAGTTAAGCGACCAAAACAAAGTGGTCAACTGCTCCGAGAGGACCTAAGATCAGTATTTGATTGGGTGTCAACAGAGTTCATTAGAGTTGGTACCGGGTCAACATTGATAGCTGATTAGGCGATCGTCGTAGGCAATGCTGTAAGACTGTCCAATTTCTAGATTTTAGGCGACCATAGCTAACACAAACTCCATCTCAGCGATTGACATTCAAAAAGCGATAATGCGTTAGCATTAACGTTACCTTGTTATTGCGTTGTGTATGGCAGTAAGGATGGCCTCATGTGTCGGGTCCCTCAGCATACCTCCCTAACTGGTTGTCACCAAAATTATGAAAGAAATTAGGAGGAAAGGGATGCAGCTTAACAGCGATTGTCACGTACTCTGAAGTACTATTTGTTTCGCATTCTTATCACTCGATGTGTGTTAGATTTCATGCTAATTGGGTGGGCTTTGAATTGACGTGTCTTCTTTTTGATCACACAGCTAATCCTCTAACATTTTGAAGTCGTCACACATGGAGGGACACGCGCTGCTCTCCATGTTCAACAAGTTATGGAGGTACTTTCGCGTGCATATCATCAGCAAACCGGACTTCGAATTCACCGATCAGGTAAGTTTACATGAACCCTATTTTTGTTGAGTCAGAGGTGTTGTATTTGTTGCTGTGATTCGCATACCACTGTCCGACGTGCCATAAACTTGAAGTTGTTCGATTCTGCATGTTACAGGATGGCGGAGCCGCAAACACATGCACATGTTAATGCCACGGCTATTTTCGCCAAGGCAATGGCTAACCAGATTGACAACTGTTACAAGTGAAGTTGAAAGCGCTTCGCCAGAGCTATGACGGAAGCCTTTGGAGAGTGTGGCATAAGAGCTACCACAATGTCAGCTAAAGGTAGCATTTGTGCCGTCAGCAGGACAGTGATTTGGGGCAGTCCTTGCAGGAAGCATGCAAGTGTGTTGACTTTCTTTGATTTATTTGCATTATCACTGACGATTAATAAGTGCTTTTGCTCACGAAGGTCAGTGTTTAACATCAAGGTGCAGCATCACCAGTCATTTATTCCATATCGGCTCTCCGCGATCGTATCAAAGAGCTGGTATGAAGGATGCTGTTAGCCCTCATTCAAAGGCAGCATCTGTCCATCTCGTCTCACAAAACATTATAGGCATGAGCAGTGCTTTTAAGGAGGTATCAATCCAAGTAGAGTGCTTCTATCGCAGGGCAGTAAATTTACCCGATGTGCCCTCCGGTTCGTTATAAGGAGGAAATGCCGTGAAGGTGAATGAAATAAATGAAAGATTTCTGCGCCTTAGGTAATGCTACCATCACTGTGTACGATATGCATGTGCAGCCGATCCTAGTAATTAGAAATGCTACCTAGACACGCGGAGTGGCTAAAACAACCTTTTTTGTGCTGCCATGCGAATTCACGTGGTTTGGTCTATCCATAACCCATCCAATCACGCCATATCAACAAGGACTTAAACAAATAATTGTACCGCTGTGACGTTGCAGCAAATACAAAATCACACTGCTGGTGCAAAGGGGAAGTGGGTTGCACCGGTCGCTGCCTCGATGTGTTCGCAATCGGCAATGCAAAGCAGTGTAGTTAGACCTAAGGACAATTTGCTAGCCACCAAGTAAGCAAATGCCAAGGATTAAAAGGGACGTTGACTATAAAGCCAGGGCTTAGTGCAGTTTATTGAGCTTGTCAAAATTAAGCACTGCAGCCATTACTGTAAAATGGAATACTATCTTGCGTGTATGAAATGGAGAAAGAAGGTGGAGCAGGTAGCCCTGTTTCCTTATAAGTTGGTGAAGTTGTCTTGGGGCGGACCAAGTAGCTAATATTCTTAATGAAGGGGAAGATATTTCCTCATTGCCGTTATGCAGTGTATTCAGGCGGTGCTCTTTTGAGTGCAAGGCAAAGCACATGTAAAGAGGTCTGTCAGAAGTGCATCCAATTTGACTCCCAGTACGTGTACCATCCTTCCCAAGAAGAAGAGCACGTGCAGTCAAGTCTCGCAGTACCCTTAAGTATGGCAAACTAAAGCAAGTAAGCGCTGAGGTCTGCTTTTTGCAACAGGCTCTCTTGCGGTTATTAGTCCTTTGTTTGTGCTTATCGCGTTCGTTTCAAGCATGCTTTTAGACTACTCGTTCCGTAATTACTACCCGTAGCCATCTATTAATGGGTGGGATCGCTGACGTGGTCGGGCAATGATCAGAGGAATGCGTTTGCACGCCTGTGCGTTTACT
>JADWOT020001728.1:0-61000 GCA_036345935.2 Taenia hydatigena
ACTCAAAATCATTGTTATGCACTCAAAAACCAAGTCGATTGCAAAACTTAAAAGTTTTTCTAAATTGCAAACAGTAACGGGAAACACATCTAAGAATGGACGCAAGCCATCAAATGCGAATACTCCTTAGAGCTACATGCAAACTGTACTTCTGCCTTAGTCTATGAGATTGTTTTGTAATTAAGAAACAAGTACTGTTAAAAAAAACAGAGAAACTCAAAGAGTACAGAACAAAAGATGGAAAAATGCTATTTTTTTCATCTTTTGATTCCTATACTTACGCTTTGCATATATGTTCACAGACCAAGTAGAAGAATGAGCATGCATTTCGCGTACACCAACCTTCGAGCCATCTGGATTGTAACTAAGGGTAGCTGAAATCCAAATGTTCCCAAGCAATGGTAGACAAGAGGGCTTTTCTTCACCCATTTCGTGGACTTCATCAAACTGAGTTCTTATCTGTGCGTTCCGATCCCTAATACCTACTAGAAAGAAAGCTCCAATTCACATGGCAGAGAGTTGTGCTTAGTTGATTAAACGGGCTGAAGTGGTATTGGGGTTGACTTGAATAGTAGCGTATAAGGCACCTCTGAGGGTGAGGCATGCACGATAGATCAATAGCCTGTCCAACTTCTTACCTATATCATCCAAGACTGTCATGACTTAGCCGATATAGCCAATCCTGTCTGTTCTAACCCAGTCCGATCTAGTCAGATCATTTCAAGCCTAGTCATGTAAAAGTGGGACATGAACATTGGGCAAATTTTTTGTAAGTCAGTGAGTCTCGTAGTGCTGCTGCTTATTCGGTGTTTGTAAATGCATGCAAGGGATATGAAAGGTAAGTGCAGCACGGTAAGCGTAGTGCAGGGTATTTTTGGCTAACGGAACCGAAACCCTACACCTAAAGGGGGGAGAGGCATTTCTGATGCACATCCCTAGGCCTATGCTTGAACAAATCGATGTCTTGCACTACCAAAGGCAATAGCAGTGGATGCAATCCTTCCGTGGGAGCAAAGTAGCATAAGCGTCTGGCTGATAGAGACATTAAAATGGCTAGGATAGAGGCAAGGTGTCGCGAAGCCGTGGAAATGGAATGAAAGAGGGATAAAGATTGGCAATGGACGCCGTAAGATGTGTTAGCACAGTAATGTTGTGCAGCATGACTTATTTCTTTACTCTCTACCATCCATTAATGAGCCAATTACCATTCCCACCTATCTAGCCATGTAGCCTAGTAAAATATGAAAGAATCGACTTCATGGAAGGACTTTGAATTTTGTTATAAATGCCACACTCAAAGGGGCTAATTGTAGCTTTTTTCTACGTGACTTACACTGAACACCAGATTTGACAACATTAAATGGCGCACGTGAATTAATTAAAAAGGACTGAAGGAAAAATAACGCAGGAACAGGAGAGGGGTCGGTAGGGTAACTTGCCTTAATTTATCCGACATCTATTTGTATTGGTCCTCTGACGTCTCTAGAACTGCGGAGGAGGAAGTTGGGAGTGACGAAGAGATGGCGAGGGGGGCGACGGTAGTAGAGGATAAAAGAAGACAAGGAACAAAGGAAAAGTGCAGCGAGGGGGGCGGGCAATGGCGAATGACTGAATGGTAGGAACGACATCGGGGAGCAGAATGAATGAAGAAAATGGTGCAAGGCGTAGAATTGCATCTCTGACAGTTTTCTTTTGTGATTGACTTCTTTGATTCTGACACTCAAGTCGATTAATAGCACGTGCCGCATGGTGCCTCTTAATGTCGCCTGGTGTAGGCTTCAGACAGCATCCCTCGTAGGTGGTTTTGTGGGAGCAGGCACCACCTGCTTTTATGCATCTCCACCTTGGCCGAATTTTGTGTATTATGGTGCATGCAAAGGAGACGAAAGTGAATAGGAGGTATAACCGATACTACTGTGCTTTGAGTTAAGTGCGCCGCCTTGATGAGACTGCTTGTCCTCGGCTTTAAATCCCTGACGGTTGCAATTGGAGGGACACCCTTGGGGCATTTGGGGACAGTAAGAGCAACGCAAGGCATGAATTAAGTTAAGAAATCTGGACCTCACTTCTGACGATTGCTATGGAGTCAGAGAGGGTGCATTTTAGGTCAATCATTACTTTACACTAGGGAGTACAATGATATTTATTGTACCTCCCCGTTGAAGAGAAAGTAACACGCTTGTGCAGCTAAAAGGGACGAAAGAATATTTAGAGTGAGAGGCGAAGACGGGACTTTTAGGGAAGGGAATTAAAGAGATGGGGAATTGCCATCGTTGAATGTCTCAGCACAGAATTTTGGTACTGCCTTTATTTTTCTCTTCTCCCTTTCTTCCATATGTTTACGAGTCCATTCATTTACTTAGTTACTTGGATATGTGTTCGAGTACAGCAGGTGATAATCTACTCCATAGAAGGAATCTGAGTTTCTATCGAACGGCAGACTCGAAGACGCAATCCATAATTTTGCCGCGATAAGAGACAATGTTAACTCAAAGCGTGCAGTTTCCATTTCTTTTGGCAATCTTGCGTCTTTGAAATAGTAAAGTGGGAGATTAGGACAGTTATTGAGAGATCGAGAGAGAGGCGGTGGAGGTGGTTGTGAGAAGCAGACCAAGGTTGAGTACACTCCGGTTACGTATCACTCCCGATAGTAACTGACAATTCCACCCATCTGCAAATCTTTATTCTTGCACACTGATAAATGCCTTTTGCTACTCTGTATGCATCTCCACTAAAACCAATCCCTTATCCACCTGTAAAAGTGTCTACCTCATTGCCTGTCTCACTTAGCGACGGCCGCTAAGCATGAGTTCATTTGTGCTGACATTTCACTCAAAAATTCAGCAGCAATGAGGTGTAAGATGCTAAGGGAATGCAAGGCATGGAAAGAACGGATGTGCAATGTCTGGCGTTCTCCCAATTTCTTCACGGAACCACAGATTTTGAAACATTTAACACCAAGAGAAAGTACACTCATGGTAATCTAGTCCAACGTCCAATTAGCGAAATCAAAGGTCTAAAACGTCATTCATACCAAGTAGTGTTCAATGTTTGCTAGAGTTTTCCTTTTGCTATGCACAATGGTCAGACACTTCGGACACCATCAGATGGCGTGGTTAATTGGAGTGAGAACGAAAGATCAAGCACCTACCTGGTTAAAAATGGAGGCGATTTACCACTCAGCTGCACGTTGGCATGAGAAAGTGTGGTTCTATGATTGAACAGTTTAATACAGAAAAGTGTATGCACATGGTGTTGCATGCATGCATGGAGTGCCGAATTCGGTCCCGGAATTATAGCCCCATGCATTTATTTTTCTGCTTTAGCGTCACGAGAGCGTCTTACACCTCTGGATTCCTCACGCTTCTCATACCTTCACCTTCTTCTGATCCAACATCAATTCTCTTCTACCTCCACCTCCTCTCCTTTTCTTCTCCTACCTCGTCGTCTCCCAGCGCTCCCTTCATAGTCGATTTGATTGGCTAAGGAGGGCAAGTTAGAGGGCGAGGATGAGATAGAACGTGCCTTCGCACGCATATAAGCACGAGCACACGCACATCCCTAACTGTTTTTGTGGGACGTCAATCAAGGTGACCCTACAAAAGGACAAAAATAAAAGTGAAAAATGAAGCACACATAATCTTGGGCAAACAGACAGGCAGGCGAAGACACACAGTGGAAATGGAGGAGGCAATCCAGATCGAAAAACACATTAGCTCACCCATTATTGCAAAGCGTCAGGCAGAGGAATTCCCTAAAAGAGAAAAAAAAAGGATTTGGAAGTGAAATGAGCAGGTAGGATTTTAACTAGCTTAAAAATTACGAAGTAAAAAGCAGGGTCAACATGCCTATCTTCGCCCTCAAAGGGGAGTAGAAGTAGGAGACGAGTTTGAGGCAAAGTGGTGTGGGGCAAACTAAAGCGTCAGAAAGATAGAAGCTTAAAAGTAATAACAATCCAAGCTAATTTGCGCTAAAACAAAATTTGGTTTTGGGTAGAGCGTGATTGAGTCAGATCTAGGTTATAAATTTGTGCATTATTTTATTATGCCATAAAGGAGATTGAGACTAGTGGAGAGATGAAAGGAAGCCAACAAGGAGGGCACTAACAGACGATGGGGCAAAGGAGGCAAAGAAGCAGAATGCTCTCGTGGCACTAGATTAAAAAATGACGGCAAGGAGCTAAAATGCAGAAAGCACTTATGCCTACTTTCCGAATGAGTTGTATGTGAGGAGCATAAACATTGTGACATGACGTAAGACGCAATACGTTTGAGCATATAGAGCGTAGTAGGCGACAAAGCTAACACTCACCGAAGACGCGCTGGAGAGGCACGAGAAAGGAGGCGTAGCCATGAGAGCTCATCTCCATCCACTTCTAGTCTGCGCACCTTGATCCCTAATGTCTGCGGCGAAGAAGAAGATCTTAATTCACATAGCATAAAGTTGTGTCGAGTTGATTAGGCGGGTTAACCAAAATGTTTGCGCATGAGGGGCCTTGCTCAAGCCTATAATAGCGTGAGTCTATTTCGCTAATCTTGTTTATTCTGACGCAGTCCAAATCAATCAGATTTAGTCAAGCCTAGACTTGTAAAGCGTGCTACAATGCTTCTGCAGTGAACATGAATATTGTGCAAGTTGTTTTGCATCAGCAGGTCTGCAGATGCTGCTGCTTATTTAAGGACTTGGAGCGTATTCGGGACGTGAAAAGCAAGGGCTGCAGATCTTGCGTAGCGCAGAGTGGAATGATGATGCTAAGAATCGGCAAATCTCCCCTAAAGAATGGTATGGAGTTGACGGAATGGCTTTTCTGATGCGTATCCTAACTCTGTGCCTAGACAAATTGCCATTTTGCAAATTGAGATATACTTAGAGTGCATTGCGCTTGGAGTGATTTGTCACTGTTTCACTTGTGTAATGCCTTATGTATGCATTGATCTAAGCTGCCAGTCAAAAGCTAATAGTATTCTGACCCTTCCAATGGCGGTGGGACGCGGTGCGCAGCGCCTTCTTACATTAATTCTAATTCTCGCCCAAACATGCTAAAATTTTATGCGCGGTTTACAGACGTGGGTACCATAATGATTCGTACGAATCAATTTTGCTGCGCATTAATGATTAAACTCTTGAGAATATACAGTAAAGTTTGATTGTCTAGTAAATGGCTATCCTTAGTTTATACATGACAAGCATAATAAGAATCAATAAGAGGCGATTCGTTCTTACCTGAGTTATGTGTAAAGTAATGCCAAAGGCAAAATTCTTATTTTGAGTTGCTCGTTAAAAGACTTATGATTAGCAAATTGTGCTCCAGTCAGAAGAGATGCATTCTGGTGCAATTCATGGTCTCCAAGCAATTTGCCTCACAAATGCCTCCTTTCTGCAGCATACACTAACTGCAGTAATTGAAGCGCCTCACAATGATTGCAATGGTTTGCCTTTCACTTATCTTGCCTTTGTTGCATAATGACATCTCCCTAATAATGACGTCCCTTTGTAGCCAAAGGCAATATCTTTGCTATTTAAAAAACACCACTTTTTTTGAAAAGGAAGAGTTAAGTAGCTTATTGTAGATTTAGAACCTTGGTTATTATCACAAACCACGGCATTTAAGTCAAAGAGGAAAAGTCAGGAGCAGTATCTGGGTTTTCTACGTAAATTCAGTTTTTATTTACATTGACACTTCCTTTTATTCGTAGGTTCTACCTACCCTTTTTCGTTCCCGTCTGCGCAATGACCCTCTCACCCTTAGCTGCTCTGCACGCCGGCAATACACTCCTTGAAGTTCGTCTTCGGGAAGGCTTCCAAGTGTTACACTTACCTTAATACTTCGCCGAGGCACGAAGAGCTTTGACTACAAAATATTTGTCATCACGAGGAAGTCACCTCAAGCCAGACAGTTGGATGTGAATTGGCTTTCACACTTACGAATCCGGTATTATGCAAGAGTTCTATCAATTTCCGAAGAACAATAAATGTCTTTGTTTCCTATGTTCCGGAGGCTGAATTCAAACAGTCGATCACACGGCGATCATTGTAGTTGTTTGCATCGGCACTTGTAGTCTGGACTCTGATAGCATTGATAAAGTGATTGTCACCCTGTTGTTGCATCTATTTGACTCCAACCACTCTCACCAAAAAAGATACGAATCAGAAGGATCAAACGATCAAATATTCGGCCACACTAAGCCAATCACTGAGTGCATCCTGATCAGAGCAGATACATCTGTCGCCTAGCAATCTGATACAACTTTTATAATTGGAACACATCCAGAGTTGTGCTTTCATGAAACAAATGGAGTTATAAAAGTATATTATATCCAAATGGATGCTCTTGGGGAAGCGCGAGCACTTTTGATGGCCGGTTTATCTCTAGATATAAGATAAAACTAATGAATTTCCATTTAATTTACATCCGGGCCATTTAACTTATCCCAACTACGGTTGTCGAGAACAAAGGCTGGACAACCGTCTACATTTAGTAAAGGAAGAAGGCAAGGATTGGACAGTGAGCGTGAGACCGTGCGATCTCTTACAGCCATACGACATGCCTCCGGTTGCCTGACTAGCCGCGCCTATTTTCGAAGAGACGGTGCTTTCTTAAACACCTTCGAAATGTTGCAGGAAGATCTATCGCGCAATAAAGTGGCCCTCAGAAAATGAAGTCATGGCACAACGTGGTATCTACTGTCAACCTCGATTGTAAAACTAGGAGGTAACTGACTTGACGAAGGCAAAAGTGAATGCTGCAGCCTGTTTGCTGACATGTACTGCAAGCAACGTTTTGTTAGAAAGCTACAGGCTATTGTTACTGTGAGGACGCCTAATTCGACTCTGTTACAATCGCTTGAGCCTCATTAGGGAAGTACATCGACAGCTAAAACTTACGATCTACCACTAGCTGTGGGATAGACACCATGGCTGACTCACCGACGTAGTGTGATGGCGGCGTAAGCTGCGCTACCAACCCATCTCATTCCAATGCCTTGGCCTTAAGGTCAGGGTAGTATGGAGAGGCCCAACGTCACACGAGCCAATGCAGCAGATCTATAAAAAGATCAGTAAGATACTCACAAGCAGTCGCCTTCGAAATCGGTCTAAAATAGTTGACAAGCAGGATATTACTGGTCAAATGGGTGTAAAGTATGGCCTATGGGCTGAGGCACGCCAGTCATCAAACGGGTGGTCAATCGGGAAGTTATCTTATTCCTCCTAGCAATTCCAGTGGATTTGGAGCTTCATTCTGTTTAGGACCTGCATTAATGGCAAAGGTAGCATCCTGGCTATTCCATGAGTCCATTGTAGGTCATACAAACCCTGACCTCAAACCTGATTCGCCGAATCTAAAGCGGTATTTAAGGTGATTTCGTGTAGTCTCTTTGTTTGCCGCTTTGTTTTGCTTCAGTGCTGTCTAGCTTTACGTCTATCTGAGTCCTTTCCAGTCAGTAGAAGGGTAAAGAAGGTTTTGTGTGTTCGCTTAAATGACAGCTCCATGACGAACTTGTCCAGCTCGCTCAAAGAACGCGGAAGCTGACGTCATTCCCAAGCCTTTCATCATGAGTTGTTGCCGATTCTACCACCCGCAACATGTACACTCCACTCGCCTTACCGAGGTTTATCATCCAACCAGTAGAAATTGGGGGATTTGTTTCTCAAGATCGGGTTTCCTTCCCGTCGCCATCAAGACACCGTCCCTAAAATTCTCTGAGAACGGAGGAAGACATAAGACTAGGACAGAAAATGTGTTGACGACAAGCATAAGTATAGGGGAGGAGGCACTTTTAGGACCCGAGGCCTTTCCACCGGGCAGAAGTACAGGAGTGGAGTCTCAGGTGCCCATGTAACTAAAACGAAAACGTTGTCTCCGAATCGGTGACGATTTATAGTCAACTGTGGCGATTCTATCAGCGACCGGGACGTTGGAGCAAGATAGGGTAAGGGTGGATGTAAGTTAAGGATAGGCTCGTCTCGGCTCTAGTGTGGTGCTACTGTAAGTCTCGCGTCCCTTCTTACTTTGCAGACGTGGCTTTCGGTGGCGAAGTGATTCGCCTCTTTTGCGGCAACAAGTGCCTGTGAATTTAGGCTGCCTAGCCAGAAGAGGGTTAGATCATCTCCAATTAAGCCACCTCGACTTCTGATTGAGTGTCAGCCACTGATTAATACGCATGGTTGTCACTACTCCCTCGGGAGTTTTTAATGGAGGCGTAGAATAAGTAAAGATTGAACCTTAGTCAAAATTTGGTTTTATTGTGAAATAGGAAGCTAAAGTGGGTCGGTCGGATTCAGTCGCGTCCCCTTATCGGCCGAAGCACGTAACTTGAGATTAGAATTGTGACAAAACTTCAACTTTCCTTAAGCTATGAACCTCTACAAACCGAGCCATCCACACCATGTCCCCCTCATGGCGTTGTGGCATAGTGTCTAGTCATCAGAGAGTGGAACCGCTCCTCTTTCAAAGGAGGCCTGCTGAAACCCACTATTATATCATTGGGGGGTGGGGTACAAGAGAATAGATAGCTAAAGCATGGCAAAGCGATAGACGTTAAGGCTTTAAAGTCATCCTTCACTATGAAAATAAGTTTTTACCTAAATTTTCGGTCCAGCCAGCAGTGCACGCATGTGACACCGCAACCGCCATCGTTTAACCTTCTTACCTCAACAGGAGAAGGGCATGATCAGCCTAGTGTTGGAGACCACCGATAAGTTCACTAGCATCTTCCGCAGTCGCCGTGAGTTCACTCTTGTCGTCAGTGAGGAGCGTGGTGATCGATTCAGTGACCTTGGAAACTACCTCTACCTTTTGTTGGCCACGTTGATCCGTGGAAACCGCGAAAACAGTGCTTAATTCGCTGCACCTGCACGACTTGACTGGCTCTTTAATCGTCTCAAGTTGCAACAGAGCTTTGCAGAGGGCGTCCTTGATGCACTGCATTGTGTGTTGACAGACTCGGACGAGGCGTTGAATGTCATCGCGGTTCAGCACATCCACACGCTGATTGGACTGGTGGACAAGCTGAGTCGTGACCCTCGAGAACGTCACCCACCAATACTCCAGCGTTTGCATTGGTTGGGGCAACACGGAAGGCTACACACCACACTCGGTCGGTAGACCTGGTTGAGGAGGCATCTCCCTTGGCGACGCCCTCTACTCTTTCGCTTTCGATGGACAGAACCTCTGGACTGATGGACAGGCAAAACAGGCGCCTGTCCATCCGGGCAGGACGCAAAGGCCTAAACCGATGGAGTAGTGTCGCTCCTCCTGCCAATTTGCCACAGCATCCAATCGAAGCGCAAATTCGAAATGAGGGATGCTATTGGTTGCCTCCCCGATCTCACTGGACAGCTTATTTAATTCGATCTGAATGGGAATTCGGTGGAGAGCTAATCCGGGTGGGGTAGGGGGGCGAAGATACACTTGCTGAATGGTAGGTCATTCGAAAACGAAAAATTCATGGATTCTCAGACAGGTTCATACCTCTTTTTGCATGCTAGCCATCCTTATCCAGTGACATAGTGTAGGGTTTGCATTCTAAAGGTTTAATATTTATCTGTAACGCGTCTGGACGCTATCTCAATCATGGTTCCAATGGAATTTTGGACCATGCAACACTTCTGACACTAATCTCACACCCCGCACAGGAAATATCATTATATTTTGGGTCATTCCATGGTTGCAAATCTGTCTCCACTTCGGCAACAAAGTAGTGGCAAAAAAATAAATTTTAAATCGCGACTACCAGTGGTGGAAGTGGAAGCCTACCAAAAACCACTTAATTAGCAGGTGGGTTGTCAGTCAGACTTTTCGAGCATCTGCTCAATGAAATTACTCCTTCGCCGGTGAAGATAATCGTCTATTCACCTCCAAGGATTTCAATACGACGGGCCTCTTCTTTCCCTGCGTTAGTATGACGGCCTGGGCTAGCATCCGATTCTTTTTGGGTGGTACACATGGAAAATTGAAGCATGGACCTCCAGCTGACTATGCTTTTATCATAGATGCGTTGCAGCTCTCGCAAAGATTGCGACTCTTGAACCGGTCTTCTCCTTTGGTCGGTTGGGTAGGTAGATATTTGCGGGCCTTTAGTGTCTCCGCTGCCCTCACAAGACGTCTTCGTGCCGGTGCCTATTAGCACTGATAAGGTGGGTGCTTAAATGAGGTCTTCTCTACTCTCTGAATTCCAAAACCCTTGTTAATGTTCCAGCGGCAGATTTGCCGAAGCACAGAGCATAGACCATTGGTAAAAATGGCGCCAAATTCAGCGTATTGAGCGTAGAGTTTTGGGTTTATCAATCTAATATCCCGCAAAAACTCTACCTCACTTCCCCTGCACCTCAGATGGCTTTATGCCATCTGACCAATGACATGAAGACACTTCTTGTGACGTGAATGGTTGGATGCATTTTCAATCGAGCTGCCTGCGGCCTTGAGAATTTTGATTGAACAATTCGCCAAGCACTAACACGACACTGAAGCGCAAGAGTTTATGGATTAGGGCTATGTCTACGGATTGACAGTGGACGAAACGTGGCGCACCCATTCCAACATACGGTCTTATCGTTCGCTATCCTAACGGGTAGGTTCCTTGCTGCCTCCCTACCTACCTTTATTCGACTGTCTTTCCCATTTGTCTTCCATCCGCCCACCTCTTCATCCCAGGTCCATTTCAATCTCATTAAATCCAAGTCCTTGTACATAGACATCTCTTCATCAACCAGTCACTCAACATAATCCACCGATCTATCTATTCAGCTCAGGCCTAACACCCCCCCTTCTATACCCTTCCATCCATTCATTCCTGAGAAGTATTAACTGGTTGTCCACCTATCTCTGTGAGCACTGGCCAACTGGCTATCTGTTTAGCCATCTCGTTCACTCATCCGTCTGCCGATATGAGCTTCCATCAGTCTGTGTACCTGTCGAATTTTGCTCTTCAACTTCTGCCCGCGCCCATGGGTTGAGGCCCTATTCACTCTCCGACTGGGCGAGATGATGACATTTTTACACGTCCTTATCTATCTTTAGGATTAAATGCGCTACATCCAGGCGGTGATAGAGACTTTGCGTGCAAATGCTTGCTCTTGTGTGGACTATCGACCCTTCGGGATTATGCCACGAGGTCGATGGAACTGGACTGAGTCTTAGTCGAAGGCAGTTCATCCATAGTGTGAGGATTTATTCCAACTCACTACTGATTTTTGTGGAGATTTGATCAAATTAAATGATCCTGAGTGATCATGCCCTACCGTAAACCCGCAGTGCTCCCAGGCGTAGTCGTAATCACCTAGTTTCCCAATCTACTTAATTCATTCTAAGTAGGATGGCACTACTTAACTGATACTGTCCCATGTTAGTAGGACAAGTGGCTCTTTGTCAAATTGTACCTACCGGATCACTATTTTGTCACGCATTTGGTATACCAGAGCTTCTTTTATTAATCAAAATAGAAAATTCTGCAAGTTTTTTTCATTTTAAAAAACTAGAAGTCCCCATAGATAAATTGCGGCCCCGAAAGACCTTCACGGGGTTAATGTGGCTTGAGAATTAATTGGCATGGCCGAACGGCTGGCTGACAATGCTCATCAGATCTGGACAAAGCAGACCATGGAAAAACCTGAGGAAACTCGTGAATTGTTATTGCCTATATCGTTTGGTGAAAAGGATTAATTAAGGATGTGAAGGTAAATACAATCACTGTCTTTCCGTCTTCCCTTCCTCCTAGGTGGTAGCAATCACCAACTTTTGGTGCCTTATGGCAATCTGACAAATCGTGAGCGCAAACGCAGCCGCCGCTTAACTCGAGAATTGATTCTCTACCTCCAGCACTGGGCTGGACAGAAGGATACCGCTCAAGTCAGCAAGAAAACCCAAAATATGAGTACGCTCATTTGCATTTTCCACGTATTTTCTGCAGTCGTAAGAGGATGCTGAAAAGGTGCATCTAAAAGTGGCATTCACTAAGTGTCTCTCTCACTCAGTCAGATTTTTTGCTATATGAAGGTAACTTTTGCTAACCTCACAATTTAGAATCATCGCATGTACTCATGTCTGCGTCCGAGTCAGGGCGGACGGCTCTTTCAATCTCTAGACAATCTTAATTTTATCAGCATACTTATTAGCAACTTCAGTAGTAGGCTACAGATAGGTACAGCTGCGCAATTTTCGCCTTTTTGTGGAGTTTTGTTATCATTGACTATCCGACGAGACCGTAGGTTCACATAACTGTCAAAAGAGATGTCTTGCTTCTGATTTCCTTTCAGTATTGCTTTAAGGCTGGAATTGTGTGTGCCATTCATTTGAGTTGTAAAACTCATTCTTATCCTGTTTATGTCACTGAGCTAAATTCTCTCTTAATTTTGACCAGTAGACATGTGCTTGTCATTACCATGAATTGCCTTGACTGTAGAGCCAAGTCCTCAAACACTGGAGCGTGAAAGCGTGGAGGAGCCCACGGTCGCGGAACAGAAGCCCATTCCAACCTCCACGTTCCTCATCTCGATTTTTGCGCTCAACTTTTATCGGTTCAAATTAAGTGCTCTCATCCTCGCCTTTATGATCAACTTCCTCCTCCTTTTCTACAGGGTGAATTTCAGTTCCCTTTTCCACACTAGATGCCATTCTTGTTCCAAGTTCTACTAACTGACCTAGGGTTTCTGCCACTAGATTGAAAAACGAGGATCAGATGCGGAAGGGGCGGCAGAGGAGGCCGCATTTGGCGTTTCCTTTGCCACATCGATCACTGACACCGTCTCCAGCATCGCGGACTCCCTCCAAGACACAGAAATTCGGAGGGAGGAAGCCGAATCGGCCTCGTATTTGGGTCCATTGCTGAAGATACTCGCTATTGCCCACTCGATCCTCTCCATGGGCATGCTTGCTGCTTACTACTTTTGGAAGGTGAGTCATCCAACAGTCGAATTCTCAACTGTTTTCCTAAGCCTTAATGGATCCCTCGCTATGCTGTCAGGTTCCTCTCGTTATATTTAAACGGGAGAAGGAAATATCTCGAATGCTCGAATTCGAAGGCATCTGGATAGCTGAACAGCCTTCTGACGAGGGGCTAAGAGCTCAGTGGAACAAATTAGTTCTTTCCACTCCCAGCTTTCCTCACATGTACTGGGATAAGTTTGTTAAGAAGAAAGTCCTCAAATATCGGGAGTAGTACGACCAACAGCAGATAAAGCGACTTCATGGAATGAAGACTGGCGACAACAACGGAGATAGCAGTGGAATTACTTTGAGTGGACGTTCTGAGGAGGCCTCGAACAGTTGGTTCTGTCCAACGTGGCTTCAGGAGATGGATCCACAATACCTGCTTTGGTAGTGGAGTGTCATCTTCACGGATAATGTTGGTTTCAAGCGACTTCAAAACCGGTCTGCGCTAAGGACACGATTCTCACGCATTTTCGTTTTCTATTTAGTCGTTACTATACATTGTGGTCTACTTTATTATCTCCTTGCTGGGAAATGTAAACTACTTCTTCTTTTCATGCCACCTGTTGGATGTAGCTATTTCCTTTAAAACATTGGCCACCATTGTACAATCGGTTACACACAATGGAAAACAGGTAGGTCAAACTTTACCGCATTCTGGTAGCTTTGTCCATCACATAGTAATCTGGTGTAGGTCATGTCTGACACCCTGTTTCAGTGACCCTCATCGTAGGGGGGTGACTAATTTGGCGGAACTCCAACACTTTTTGATGTGTTTGGACTGACTATAAGGCTTAGTTTTTTCGATATGTAGCCAACACTGAAAATAGACTATTTTCGCTTAACCAGCGTGGATGTACACTCTCCACAGCCTTTTCAACCAATATTGAGTAGCTTTATTTCACATTTAAGCAGTCGCTGACATAGGCGAACTCATTTAAGTGAAGGAGCTATTTCCTGAAACTTGAATTACTGTTTAAAGGGATTGTGATTGTTTAAGGCATTTTTAAGCTTCTCAGTGTGCCTGTCCACAAGATTTTAACTTAGCCATGCTTCGCTTTATTTGCCACGATCATTTTGGCCTTTGGTCATTTGAAAAGTGTGGTTGCAACCGCATTTGTTTTTCATCCTACCACCTCAGGTGTAATGGCCACGTGATACCCTGTCCGAGCCTGTTGCGCCACTTGCGAGAGTGTGAGTGCAGCAGATGGTGACCCAGGTCTAACGTGATTTATTTGCTCAAAACCGGCTTACCAACCCGACGCGACCGGGTCATTACATGACACTGCGAATCCATCCACGGGTGTGCAACTTTGACCGATATGAGTTTGGTCGTCCGCTAGGCATGAAGCTGATGAAATTGCAGGCCACGTGATCAGAGAGCCTAATTCATCGCAAAATGTCTGAGTTTGAGGCTTCAGCATTTGGAGCGTAACAGCGATGGTCACGGCCTAGAATTGATGCTTCCATTGGCTGAGAGAGGTAGACCTCAGTCCATAGGCCCGGGAGGTTCGTGTCAAGATAGCGAACGCCCTCAGAATTTGGTCCGCGAGTACCTGCTGACAGGGCGAAAAGCCGAGGCTGAGAGTCTCTGAAAGCGATTGAGCAGCTGCCTACTACTACTTTTATCCTTCTGAACCTTTCAAAGAATTCCTGACTTAGACGGCTGTTAATTTAACAAACACCTGTCTGTTTCAGCTCGTACTGACAGTCATGTTAACTTCAGTTGTGATCTACCTTTACATTTATTGCGTTCAAATTCTTCCGAAAATTCTACACTAAAAAGGAGGACGGAGAGAAGGAATACAAGTGCAACGACATGCTGACTGTGAGTAATTTCATTACCACACTCTCATCGTTTCTGCATAGCAAACGCTGTTTGTCATCTCCCTTTTCCTACTCTCTAGTGCTTCGTCTTCCACCTCCACACGGGTCTACGAGCGGGTGGCGGAATCTGCGATGAGAGTGAACCGCCCCACGGTGATGCACATGAATAGCTGCCGATCCTCTTTGACATCTCATTCTTCTTCGTTGTCATTATCATCCTCCTCGCGATTATTCAAGGTATGTGCCCCTGCACTCTTGTGTTGATTGGATTACTAGGAGAGAAAAGGATAGGATATTGAAGCCTTGACCATTTTTGTTGATAAGCAGATTCAAGCCGCCCTGTCTCATTGGCGCTTTTTTGTCTATCCAGAGTTGATGTGTTTTCCTCCACAACTTTTCATCACATGAAACCCACTTTGATAAGTGTAGTCGAACCGGTCGGTTGTTTTGTTGTCTTCCCCATTTATCAAATAATTGCTCATCTCATGTGAAAGCAGAGGTTTGGCCTCAATCACACTGTTTAATTGAGTGGAAAATTGTCTACTGAAGTCCCCATTTTCACGAGACAATTACAACCGTGCCATTTATAAATTATGCCGAAAAACGTTTCCTTCTGTCTTGGTGCTACAAGAACGGTAGAACTTTTACCAGAATGAAGTGTACACGATTCGGACCCCTTGGCTAATTAGAAGTGCCCCTTTTCGGGTAAAGACACGATGCCTTGCCATGGTAAATCGCTATTCGTTATGGCCTCTGGTACTGTGGGCATGTCCAACAGCTCCCCTGGTGTCTTTCATTTGAAGGGTTAGCACTCATCGAGACCTCCTTCATGCCCCAGTTTTGCTGGTTGATTTCAGACAGGCACACCAAAAGGGATGGGGTGACCGAATCGCCGCCCCCTTCCCAGGGATGGGTCCGCTGGCCGCCGGAATGTACTTGCCCATGCCCACCCACCGACCTTCGAGTTGCCCCTTCTGTTAGATTTTGGATTAGAATCCAGCAGACGAAGCCAGAATTTTTACTTCGATTAATAAGACGTGGATAAGTTTAGATTGATCCTTGGTGGACGCATGGAAGGACTGGCAGTCATCACCGAAAATCGGTGAGGTCGATGACTGGACCCACGCAAATTAGTTTGTGGAAATGTCAATAGTGCTAGGTGGTGTTCGAAGCTCTTGATTAAAGACAGACTTTGAAATTGAATGTGCAAGTACTTCTTCCTCGCTTTTTGCAGGTCTCATCCTCGACGCCTTTGGCGACCTGCGAGATCAGTTGGAGCAAGTGCGGGAGGACTTAGAATCCAAGTGCTTTATCAGTGGCATCGGGAAGGAGTACTTTGATGCCACTCCACATGGCTTTGATCGACACGTAGAACGCGAACACAATTTCGCCAACTACACGTAGGTTTATTTGACTCTACGACCAGACAAATAGAGGCTTAGCCGATTCGACTGAATGCGTGGTCCTCAACACGCAAGGGTCGAATCGCCTTTTCAGTCTAATCCATCTAAGCTCCATGTTATCGTGGCTAATAATAAGCTCGCCTACTTTTTGAACGGAGAGACCCTTAGTCCTCCCCCCAGTCTGATTGTCATCAAAATTAGGGAAGGAGAGGGAAGGAGAAGTGGAGTAACCTTGACAGCCATTGTCGTTTACTCCGACGTACTATTTGCTTCGTATTCTTATCATTCGATGTGTGTTAGATTCCAAGCTAATTAGGTGGGTTTTTAATTGACGTGTTTCATTTTTGATCGCACAGTTAATCCTCTCACCCTTTGAGGTCATGTGACAATGAGAGGCACGCGTTGCGCTTTTGGTCCACGAAGTAATGCAGACACATCTGCCTTTTGTAGGTACTTCCTCATGCACATAATCAACAAACCCGACACCGAATTCACCGGTCAGGTATGTTTACACATAAATGTTGTTACTTTTGTGTACTCTTTTTTCATTGCGCCAAAGATGTTGCATTTGTTGCTGCAATTCGCATGACCTCTGACCGCTGTGCCATGAACACGGACGTGTCCGATAGCGCGTGTTACAGGATGGCGAAGCCGCAGACACACCTGATTTTGAACGTCGGATTATGCAAAAGACTTAGATTGGATAGTTTGATAACCGGCTGTGAAAGTCACCATCATTGTTTAGGCCTCGAGTTTCATCAAAGATTATCGCTCGGAATTGTAGACAACTTTTCAGGCTTAATTCGTGGATAATGCTGTGCTGACATGACTGTATCCCTCATGAGTCAGACTCATTTCTAACGATTAAGCATGACAGCGTCGTTGGGAGTAGTTATTTTGACACGACTGATGATCTCAGAAGGCTTTTGCGTTCTTTAGGAGTCTTATATGTGGGAGCTCTATCGACAACGATGCCTGGACTTCTTCCCCATCGGAAACTGTTTCCGCAAGCAGTACGAAGAGGAGTTTCAGGCGAAGTGGCAGCGAGAGATGCCTTCACACCCAGAACTTCAGATGCCACCTTTCGAAACAACTCCCTTTTATTCATTACATTTGTTTTCTCACTTAGAAAACTGGTGTAGAGAGCAATACTTAGACGCCTTGCATTTTTTCGAGTTGGCTCCTCACCTTTCTCCTTTACTTTACTTCATTTTTATTGTTCGTCTATGTTACGCCTCTCGTTTAGGAAGATACACTCATTGCTTAATCTTGGTGCAATGTTTCTCTTTTTATTGGGATCCAGCTAGGGCTTGGGTTTGGTTTCAGCGCCTAGTAGGGTGTCAGGGTTACCACTTAGGAGAGTTGATGTGAATGTTGGCCTCCGCCCTCTCAAACTGGAGTCAGAAATCCGTAAGTTACAATTAGACTGGAGCCATTCGACGGGTGGATAGTGTTGTGGCACACCATCACTTCATCCATAGGAGATGCCACACCCAGAGAGAGAGGGGTTGGGGTGCCACAGTTGGGGGTGGCAGCTCTCTAGCGCCTTTACGGGTTAAAATGGAGACGAGGAAAACATATTTAGCCAAAAGGTGCCAAGTTTTATGAAAAAGGCTACAAAGCACAATGTAACTTGACACCTTCTGGAAGGTATTTTCGGAGATCGATTTCGGCATTACTGCAAATAAGCGGCTCTAGATGGAACCGAGTAGCAGAATTTGGACGCATTTAAGATGAGAAGTAACAGGAGTATCCATTGAGTGGTTCAGGGAAGCATATAAATGAACGATTGAAGGGAATGAAACCTGGAAACTACATTAAAGACCACAAAATGCGGCCAAATAACTTCAGCCCTGGACACACCCAGCCGCCAGGATGACAACTACTTCAATCCGATCCCCAAGATGGCGTTACCCCGAGCCTAAAGACGCATAGCAAAAAGATTACCTTCAAGAAGTTCCCAAATAGACTAATAGCATTTTCAGGCTTTAGGCAAAATAAACAGGCATCGAGTTACCTCATTGAACAAAGAAAGCACTCCTACCTCAGACACCCACGATCAAACACCAGCAAGGCCTTGAGTTCGATCTAGCAACCACCCTAAATTGATCCCATGATATATTCAAACATACTCTTAGTTGAAAAGAGTTTTAATTAGTAAAGAAGCCATTCAGAGTTTCGCATTTGCCTCTGTTTATGTCGAGACGATTGTGTACATCCCCAAATTACGGAAATTTACAATTCAACTAGTTTCTAGTCCCCTCAGATTATTTCCAATATTTCTGTGCAAAATTTATCATTAAAGTAGCATTTTTCACCCATAGCAGAGCTTAATTCCCATGATGACCAAATAAGTGAGGAAATTGGACCCGGTGAGAATGAGCCCGAGCTATTGCACAAAATCCTTACAAACAAAATGAAATATGCCTTAGATTAATTAAAGTGCCTTAAATTTGGATGCGATTTAAGCTTTAAAATCGAAATTTATAACTTGACTACTGCCGTGAGTGTTTTTACTAACTTCTGAATAAAGGCTTCTCCTCCAGCACTATTTTGCCATCCACCTTGGTCACATATATTTCTATCCCAGTATAGTTTACAAAAATTTGTTATTTTCATAGCAAGAAAGTATTTGTAATTACCATATTTTCCTTTTCTACCTTGTACAAGGAACGCATACAGACACAAAATTGCCTACCTAAATTGTCAAGGGATTATACCTCCACGTATTGTCTAAAATAAGTTGTAGTAAAGTGTTTGCAATACTTAAAACAGGTTTATAGAACCTTTTTTTACCTAGCTTTAACATCCGAGAAAATTTCAAGGCTTTGACAACGGAGGTTTTATAAAAGAACCTACTTAACTCTAGTATCGTGAAGGGCCGTTTCGATTTACCGTCATATTTTAACTAAAAATGCATTACATCCATTTGGATGACAGCTCGATTAATTTACATCTTTGCAACCTATTCATTAATGTGTACAGTTGCTGATAACCCACCCATCAACCTTTATTCGCTTCGGCTTCAACGTGTATTCGTTGGGAGGACAGGAAATAAAACGCAAATTACAGTCAGCCGATGATGCGAAAGTAAAAAGATCCAAAGTAAAAGCAAATTAAGAGTCGGAATATATAGTCTCTCCAGACCAAAGTTGAAAAAAATCACATAACCCTCCCCCTTCAAAACAATCGGCACGACTGAAGACTCACGAATCCTATTGGTCTCGCTCGTAATTGGAGATTTTATTGGCTTTCATAGACTATAAATACGGTAAGTAAATCAGTCGAAGAAACAGTGTAGAATTGCGTGACCACAAACCCATCATGCCTGACTTCCCAGTGAAAAGCCCTTTGGATCTACTGGACCCAGAACAACTGCAACTTCTAGCAACGTTGCTAGCAACCGGTATTGTCTACCAAATGACTTTATCGCTCTTTATGTCCCCCTTTGTTTGTATACCTTTGCATCTCTGGCTTTTTTACTTTTATTACCGATTCCCATTCAGCTGAGTTTAAGATAAACTTATTTGCCGTCGCAAATGACCACGTATTTGCATCCAATCAAGCCAGCAGGTTTGGGATCAAACTGGACCCAATCGCATACTCAAAATAGCACACTCGACATGAATAAGCCCTTGACCCAAGTAAATTAAAAGACAATAACTTGTTACATGCAGATGCATGTGTTCTTATTCCAATCGTTTTGTCTTGACAGGTGCATCGAATGCGGGGCGCCCAGTTGTATCCGAGGGGGGAACAAACTCGGATCTCCAACAATCTGCCTTATCGGCTTTGCTATCTACCATGCAACAGCAAGCACAAAAAACAACACCTACTTCACAAAGTGCGGAAGAGACAGTGTCTGCTCTGACTAAATCTTCTGTATTTCCAAGACCCAGTCCCCTCCTTATGCATTTATCACAGAACAGCGATGAAGGCGAACAAACCCAACCGTGTCCCTTGCCACCGAAACGGCGGAAAATTGATGAGGCCACTTCCAGCAAACCGAGTATATTAAGGGCAGCGCCTGTATTTCCTCTACGCGGTTTCCAATCGCCTAACACCCCAAAGCCTGTACTACAACAAACATCATGCATCGATTTGTCTTTACCTCGAAAGAAAGGTGGAAGCTTTGGACAACCTCAAACTGACACCACGTTGCCGACCTTCCCAACACCGAACCCCCTCCTTTACGACACGTCGTCAAGGTTACGGCAACAGCTGCTACAGCCACAAGTGCAGCAACCATTCCCAACCCCAAGTGCGTCTCAACAACTTTTAGCAAGTGTTTTCTCAATGCCAAACTACTTTCTTCTTCAGCAGCTCACTGCCAACATGCCAATTCCTGATTCAAACTTTTTTTCACTGCCAATAGTGGAACAGCCTCAGACAAAACAAACACTATCTGAAGCACAAAGACAAGGCAAGCGCAGGGTTCTCTTTACCCCGCATCAAATTGAGGAGATGGTCAAATGCTATAACCAGAAAAATTACCTAAATGCGGATGAACGCGAAGAACTGGCACATAGAATTAATTTGACGGGGACTCAGGTTGGTGAAGCATTAGATTGTTAAATGAACCTGTTTGATAGGCAGTTATTGGTATGTAGTGATCGATTGTCACCGATTGAGTCGTCTTAAATGGTCATATTTTTGACTTTTCTGTTAGGTGAAGATATGGTATCAGAACCGCCGCTACAAAACAAAGTTGGCCGGCGGAAAAGTGTCTGGCAGGGAAACATGTGCAGCACAGCAAATGGTTCGCGAAATGGACAGAAGCGCTCCAACAACGGACACGTGGGACAGCGGTCGCAGTGATAGCCTTGGATCTTCTGAGGGCGCTCATCCACAACGGGAGCCCCAACAGACAGTAGTAGCGTTGGAGCGAGCCCCTTCAGGAGAAGACAGCAATGTGCTGTCCGAGCTAAAGCAGCAATTTAAGGCAATGGCAAAGGTGCTCGAAAATCAGCTTGCTGCTAAAACGGACCCAAAACAGAATGGTGAAGACGAGAACATGAGGAAATATGCAGAGCTGGCAATGCGAGTTATTCGCCTTCTCTATGAAGTGTCTGCGGACTGACCTTGGTTGTCTTTCATTTAATGGCTGTGATGTTGGCATTTTGATAACAGCAATTGTGTATAAATTAGACTTTAAAAAATGAATAAGTAAATTTGTCTTATAAAAGGCATTCTCATGGGCATCTATGGATGAAGGTGAAAGCCACTGAAAAATAAATTGTTTTGGGGGCACGCCAAGTCAAGCGTACGTATTCCATTCGGAAATAATACAACCAAACTCGTCTCCAAGCTGTAGAGCATATTAAAAATAGCCTGTGGTTGGTTGATAGGTGCCTACAGCAGATGTTACCATCCATTCATTACGAATGACCAGTTAGTTGTTTTTGGTGCGACTATGGTTAAACAATTTGGTTGTAGCTCATTTTTACCGGCTTCATGGCTCAGATTAAAACCGAAAAGGTCTCAGGTTGGGTGTAGGGCACAGTTCGACATCGCACGCTGATCTTGACTTCGATAAGCAGGTTGTAGCCAATCAAAGGTCTAATGGTTGACACGGCTACAGAAGGCAAACGTGACTCTGCAGGCAAGAAGGGAGGTGGACGTTGTGCCACCCCATTAAAGACATGGGAGCTCATTCAACTCGGCGTCGTCATTTTTACTCCTCTACTTCTTCTAGCAACAGAGCAATGTACTGCCTCGCTTTCACCGTTTTGGAGGTGAGGGTCCACGCAGGCCAATGTATCACATGCATAAGCGATGGTGACGCTTAACCTCTCCAAACGGTCGAAGGTAGTGCATATAATATTCAGGTCCATGTTTTATGTCATTTCCGAGGTCTACTGGTCAGTTCGCTTCCCGAAATCCCTTTTTGCATGGACGAAATGGCTTGATCAGTGCCCTACAATCAAAGCCTAAAACGTGCCAAATCACACTACTCACAGTTAAAAGCGGATTTCTTTGCCAACATGCAGCATAATACTGCTTTAATTAAATTTCACTCCTACCTAAAACACCCATGAATTGGTGCTGACCGAACTGGGTTCTATCAAATGAAGTAGCGGGACAGAGAGATGAGCAGTAAAGTTATGTCAGGAGGGCAAACACCACAGTCATTCGTTCCATAATGCCTGTCCATCGGAAGGGTAGACCGAACCCCTAACAGAGCATGGACCAGGTCTCGTAAGCTCTCAACTCCTGATTCCTCTCTCAACTGGTCCATCATTCGACTACAGTAACTGAAGCATGAATCGCTTCTCGTTTGAGTTGATGACACTGTAACAAATCAGCTCTGGTGTCAACACTAATCACCTACGAGGTAAACGCTTTCAAGGTAACTGGAGTGCAGCAGTAACCTCAAACAATCACCAGCAGGCAGCATTGCATAGTCGCCTCTGGAAAGTCAATTAAGACCACGTTGAATAGGCATTCTACAGCCAACTCTAACAAATCTTCCTCCCTTGACTTCAAGTCAGCGATCCTAAGAGGTGTGAAGGGCACAATTGATGGCCGACACACACCCATTCCCTCCCCTCATCAATGTCATCTAGCTCGAAGGAAACTCAAGCCCTGGAGAAATGATTTGGAGGGAATAATGAAGTATCATTTCGATAACTCTTTTAAACGCATAAGAATATTAATGGTTGGCGCGATTGATTCGTGAATGTTTTATATTCAGCACCAACCGCTTCGTGATGGCTGATGGTGTGTGTGGGTTTTGCAACGAGGTCCCTAAATCATGTCGTTAAACTCTGACCCAACATCCATGCCGATCATACACTTCCTATCTTTGTTTTGTACCATTGTCGTTGTAGCGTCCCAAGGCTCCCTCGAAGGCGAAAGATGGCAGAATGCTAGGATAGAATACATATATTCAACGGACAGGAATTAAGCTGTTGGCATGGCCCAGAGGCCAGCCTACGCAGCTAGGGCAATATGGCTACCTCTGTGACCCTGACCGGAACCGCCCCTCTCCTCTTATGAGTGCCTTCCCCCACACACCCCGCGGTAGACCTCCTGCGTCCGTGATCGTAACGTAGTCTGTGCTGCAAGAAGCACCCTCGAGCTAACCATGCCAGTCGCCGACATTCGACGCGATTAAGGCGATCCCTGACGCCAACTTCAGTGATCCCTCTTGTCAATGCACTGGACTTCGAATTTCATTTGGCTTGGGAACAAAATTCAGAATAAGTGATTCTGCCGACCATCAGTATGTCCGTAGGGAGAAGTTAGCATGCCAACATCCTTAAGCAAGTATATTAGGGGTAATCGTCGAAACGAACCTTTCCAGATGGTCCATGGCTAGTGTTGTTTTAGTTCTTTCGCACAGCTGCAACATGCCACAGGTGGTAGAGATCAGGATAGAAGCCCTATAGAGTCAGGTTCGCCTTCCGCTGTCACCAATGTAGAGTCCCGAGGCTCCCTTGGAGGCAAAAGAAGGCAGAATACTACGGTAGAATGTATATAATCAACAGGCAGAGGAAAATGAGGCTGCAGGCATGGTCTGGAGGCCAGCCTTTGCAGCAAGGGTAATATGACCATCTCTGTGACCCTGACCGAAATCGATGGTTTAAACAAGGAACTACAGTCGTCTTCAAAGCCGTGAAAACAGTGCAGCGGTAATGATATCTGTCAAATGCAAGAGATAGAGAAGAAAGAAAGCGCATCTCGAATTCCAGTAGCATTCAACGTCACACACATTGGATAAAGCATGGCCAGTTAAAGCGCTTGCACCACTTCCGCTGCAAAACTGATGCTGTTCGTATCATCCGGGGGACAAACGAGGTGCCTTTAGTCTAAACCAACCGAAGGGATGCTAAGGTACACAAGAGAATGGGTGATCAAGAGTGTAAACAGCCCAGTTTGCTCTTCATTTCTTGTAGAAAAGTCGTATTAGAAGGTTGAAGATATTATGTAACAGTTCCATCACCTAAGGAGAACAATAAAATGCCTATTTTCCCTGATTTTTAACAGCCCAATTTGAACAATCCATGGCGAACCCTTCCAATTGGTTATCTAAGCGCTTGCAACCTGGCCTCCGATAGCAGTGATAAAGTGGTTGCCACCCCATTTTTGCATCCATTCGACTCCAGCAACCCTCACCAACAAAGACATGAAGCAGAAGGGTCAAACGATTAAACGTTCGACCACACCAATCTAATCACTGTATGCATCTTGATAATAGCAGTAGCATCTCTCGCCTAGCAAGTTGACACAACTTTTATCAACTCAACGTGGTCAGAGTTATGTTTTCATAAAACAAAAGGAGTTCTATAATCCCAATGCATCGAATGGACATTTTGAGGCAACGTGAGCTAGAAAAACTCACCTTTGATGGCGAATTCACCTTAAGATATTAGCAAAAACTAGTGCGCTTCCGAGTTACTTGACCTATCCCGAATAAGATTGCCCAGAGTTTTGTCAAGACGATCCTCTACTTGCAGTTGAGGAAGAGGACAAGGATGAGACAGTGGGTGTGAGATCGTGAGATCTCTTACAACAATACGACATGCCCCCGAGTGCTTGACTAGCCGCGCCTGTGTTTAAAGAGACAATGCCACCTTGAACACCTTTGGAATGCCGCAGAAAGATCCATTGCACAATAAAATGATCCTCAAAAGGAAGTCACCGCAAAATGCGGCATTCTATGTCCACCTCGATTGTAGGAAATTCGAGGTCAACTGACTTTACAGAGGCAAGAGTGAATGCAACAGCTTGTTTGCTGACATTTGCTACAAACAACATTAAGCTGGAATGTAACAAGCTTTTGTCACTGTGAGGACGTCTGATTCGGATCTGTTACGAATGCTTGATCCGCATAAGGTAAGCACGTCGACAGGTCGACTATGTGATCTACTAAGAGCTGTGGATTAGATACCACAACTGCCTCACCGGCTTAGAAGGATGGCGGTGTGGGCTGTGCTGCTAATCCCTCTCATTCCAAAGCCTTAACCTCAGGCTCAATGTGGTATAAAGAGGCACACTGCTACCTAGGTCAATTGAACGAGCTAGTCAAAAGATCGGGAGGATACTCACAAGCAGCCACCTTTGACATCGGTCTAAGCGGATTGACAAGCAGGATTTGAATAGCTAAATGAGTTTAAAGCGTTGTCGATGGGCTGAAGCACCCAATCTGACCTATACCGATGTGTCGAGACATCTACGCACAAAGCAGACTAGAGGAATACTTAAAAAGGTTTTAAAATGACCTCTATCACTCGTTATTAGGTGCCCGTCCGTAAGCATCCAGTCGCCACTTTCTGACCAAGGTGAAGAGAACACGTGATCTGTCGAGCTCATTTTAGGCGTGAAGTTAGGTCGTACAAATGTGAGTGACCTGCCACCTTCATCTCATTGGTTGATGAAGCTTGTATAGTCGGACACATGAGAGCTTGTAACTGATTAACTGACGAAATTGAAGGCGAATACTTCCAAGCGAGAATACTTGATGTTCAGAACTCAGCGATACCCAGAAGCACCTGATTCTATGGAAGTGGCATTCATAGTGCAGGCTAACCACACTTGTATGGTGCTTCTTCTTCTCCAGATTCCAACGGGAACGATATTGACATTGAAACCATTGAATTAAACAGAGATGGTCACTCGGCCCTCGCCAGGCTAAACCGCTACGTCAATGCCTTTCTTCAGCATCACATGGCGACAGGACCACTGGTGTCTCATTCGCATCGGCACACCAGTGATCTTAACCCATGCGTTGGTTTTAGTGTTTTATTATTCTGTGGACCCTGTGTTCTCTGACTGCGGTGAAAGGCGTACGACGTAGAAGACATTTAGAGTGGTAGTGGCAACGACAAATTCGTCCACACAGTATTAAGTGAGTTTGATATAATTAAAGCCGACAAGTAAACAGCAATATAATTGAGTTAATTTGGTAGATCCTTTTGATGCCTTTCAGTGGTCTGCAACTCCCTGCGATTAGCTCACGAATGACTTGTGGCTTTGCTTAATCTGAGGGGAAGGAATGCTGCGATGGCAGAGCAGGAGCGTTTGCCTAACTTTCCTCGTCATAGCATCATTTGGAAACGTTTCTTGGTCGGAAAAAGACTGGGTGACGGTATAAATGACATCCCCCTTTCCAACTTGCCCCTATGCACACCAGCCGAACAACTTTTCTCTGTTTTTCTTACAGTGAAATGCGATGTGTACCACAGAGTATCAGCGTTGCATGACTACTGGCTCACTGGCCCTCTAAGTGCATAGCGATCCAAGACTTGACAAGCATGAAATTGGGTGCAAGTACTAAAATAATGAACCTACACATAAGGCTCTTTAACCATGATATTTATTAGAGGAAAGTGTGGCATGATACACAAGAGAAGAAGAGCTTAGTGGTGAAAACACATACACGTGCAGCGCCTGTTAGAAGCCACAGTTGGCCACGAGGCTCACTCGCATCCGTCAAGCGCCTCTCATTCTCGTTGTCCAGTTGAACAGGTTAGTGGACTTACAGTCACTTCCCTCCTGGAGTCGACATCGTTTTAATAACGCTTTACTTAGTGTAGCTTAGTGACAAACGCAACCGCTACCTCAATAACTGCCATTTAAAATGCGCTAAGCATTGATTGCGCCAAATAAGTTATTATGGTTCCGTTGGACAGGTAAAAATTAAACACAATTTCCACATTATTTGTCAGAAAACAGGTCCAGAATGTACTAGCAGCTGCGACAAATATTCCCATTCCCTACACCTTTATACACAGCATAACAAACCAGACACACTTACCATCACTCGCATTTAGTACGTACTTTGCTATAGATGCATGCGCGATTTGGACTACTACTGACTATGCTTCAGTAGCACAGTTGCTACGACACGCAAACGATTGGAAGAAGGAAATCTGTGATCCTTCGTGGCTTGCAACTAATTAAATTTTAGCGCCAGCGTACATCGGCTGTGTGACGATGCCTCTAGACCATGGCAGTAACAGTTAACCGAATTTCTACACTGATGACACATCTTCTAAACCTAAAATATACAATTGTTGACTTCAGTGCTGTAAAATGGTGTAGTGGAGGTGGTATATGCCGAATGCGTTGCAAGCCACAAATTGCATTAGCAAAAATCAATGTAAAAGATGAAAGGGAAAGAGTACGCATCTTAAATCCCAGTAACTTTTGACGTAACACACACTAGGTGAAGCAGGAGTAGCAAAAACGCCTGCACCACTTCCGCTGCAACACTGGTGCCCACTGCATTATCGGAGCAGCAAATGAGGTGTCTTTAGCATAAAGCACCCAAAGGAACACCAAGATACGAGAGAGGAAAGGTGATCGAGAGAGTAAGTAGCCTAGTTTGATGAGCCAGCTGAAGAAAAGTATCCAAACATATTTACTACTTGAAGCTTGATGTGGAATTAAGCAGCGCCTGCACTGATGTCATGACTTCACAAATTGTCCTTCAAGCCCTTCATTTCTCGTATATACGTCGTCTCAATTAGTCAAAAGCAAAAACCAAATCAAGTTTGCCAAGGAGTTACGTATGCACTTGCAACAAGAGACAAAACGAAAAGATTGCAATCGAAAGTTGGGAATGAGGATGGATAATGTTCTCCCTGTAAAGATGAAAGTAATGCCTCCATAAATGGGACCAATCGAATCCCTCTACATAGCAATTAATCTTCGACCGTTATCATGAAATACCTCGCTTTTAACAGCAAGGCGGATTAGACGCACCACCTCGGTAGCTGACAACACTGATCGACCCTAGACGGTAGCCACAACATGAAATCTGATGGCTCGTCAGGACGTACTCCAACCCTCTCTGGCGAACATTGCAGCATCTTAAGGTGTGAGATCTTTGCAGACATCGCACGAGAGATACTTTAGCACTTGGTGGTCGAGGGACGATTGAAGCCACTTAGGTGCTGGTCAACGCGTGCTGTCCTCTATAGGCACTTTGTAAGCATCCGGAGACAGGTGCGGTGTGCATTGATGGGGCTTAAATCAGGAGCCGTCTAAAGACCAAGAGAAAGGTCACGTTATCTACGAGGAGTAAAAGAGAGCTTTATCATCTCAATAGTTACTCCATGCATCAGTTTAGTGGGATGTAAAGGCAGCTGAATTTCACTTAAACCATCATTAAGTGAAATTTACAAGCCATATTTTTGTTCACACAATTTGTAGCAAATAAGAGTTGGGTTCGAGGGGGGGAAAGTGACGTTGCAAAGTAAAAATGGCATTCAAATTGGCAATGGGATTTGCTTGGTCATTTTGCAATGTTTTTGTGCGATTGTGGACGCCCGCTAATCAGTGGACTTCATTCGGTCCGACGACTTCAAGTTACCCAGCCTCAGCTTTCCAGTGCATCTACTACTATTAAGCCGAGTGTTTTCTAGGCAACTTACCAAGCGAATGCCTCCTTTTTGCAGCTTACACCAGCTGCAGTAATTGAATAGCTTTCATTTAAGCTCACATCAGAGCCAGTTAGCATATCCTAACTACAACTGTTTGGAATCTCAAAGTCAGACAATTGTTTACCTGCCATAAATGAAGGGAACGAGGATGAGACAGTGAGTGTTTGAGGTCTTGTGATGTCCTGCAACAACATGATATGGTTTCGTGTGTTTGACTGTTAACTCCTGTTTTCGAAGAGACGGTGCTCATTTGTACACTTTCGGAATGTTGCAGGAGGATCCATCGCGCAATCAAATGACCCCCAAAAAAGGAAACCATGACAGGATATGCTGTTTAATTTCTGCCTTGATTGTTGGAACTCAGAGGTTAACTGACTTGGCAGAGGTAAAAGTGAAAGCGTGAGGTTGTTTGCTGGCATTTGCAACAATCGATGTGAGGCTGGCAATCACCAATTTATTGTCAATGTGAGGAAAACTAAATTGGTCCTGTTGCAATGCTTGAAGCTCACAATGTAAGCATGTTAATAGCTCGAGTTTGAGGTCTACAAGATGTAAGACAGCCATCGCATCTGAATCACTGACTTAGTGGGATGGCGGCGTGGGCTATTCTGCTCCCCTCCCTTCCCAACGGTAGGGCGTCCGTTGGAAGTCAGAGTCATGTAGAGAGGCACAATGTCACCTGAGTTGATGGAATGAGTTAGTCAATAGACCGGAAGGATATTCACAAAGGGATGCCTTTATAATCGGTTAAAGGGTGGCGAACAGGCAGGATCTGAATGGCTAAATGTCCGTGGGCTGACCTTACATGAACATGGGAATCCATCAGCTCATCATCTGATTTAGTTAATTTTGGAAGTTTTTTATTACACATAAAGCAAACCATAGATAATTGTAAGTGGAATCCAATGGAGGTCACTCTTACGAGCGGCCTTAGAGGCTTGTTCGTAACAGCCATGTTGCCATTTTCTTCCGATGGCGAAGACTGCAAATGATCTGTGCCAAATGGGTTTAGTGTAATGAAAGGAAGCGCGTAGGTAACACCACGGGTAAGTTGATTTGATGGCGGGTGGGATTTCTTGCAGTCGTCTATGAATCACTACAGTTCCATCGCCGCGAGGATGCTCACGAGTATCTACCGGCAGAGCGGAAGCATTCACTTAACTCACTCAAATATAACACATTTCGAGAGCTATTCTTCGGCCAGACAGTAGCTGAGTGCAAGTTTGATATCCTATTATCTTCTTACTCGTTCGTCATGCATAACACCCAAACAGCATCCCCCTGGGTTGTCCCTGCAGTACAATGCAGTGAGTGCAGCACAGCGTTCAAGTCACACACACACACTAGCTCGATCCCTTAGTGTACAGCAATGCCAGACCTTGCAAGCATGAGTTCTATGCAATTACTTGAAAGATGCGCTAAAACACTAAACCTCCCTGACCATACGTTTCACTGGAGGAGAGTGTGGCACGATATATGGGGAAGGAAGAGCTGCGTGATGGAAAGGCATGCGCGTACGGCGTCTGCCAGAAGCCACGGTCGGACTAGCCTGCATTCATCAAACACCTCCCATTCCCATTTTCCAATTAAACAGGTTAGCAGATGCACCGCCACTTCTGCTCTGCAACCAAAAACATCTAAACAAGGCTGCACTTAGTGTGGCATAATGACAAAGGCCTTCTCCGCTTAAATGACTGTCCTTTTTAATGAGCCAAGTCGGACGCATCACTTCACAGAATATGGGGAACGCATGACAAGAGAAGGAAAGGAACGAATAATGCGTTTGCTGAAGAATGCAGAACTGGATATTTGAGAGCAGTTCAAAGTTGGCAGGTGAATGCATAAACTACTCCGATTAAGTCATCAAGGCTCCTTTTAACAGGTAAGTATTCAACTTAATCCCCACGATATTTTCAAAGAAAACAGGTTCAAGGAGTACTAGCAGCTGTCACAAACCTTCTTATTCCCCATGCTTTCACATAGGGCATGGTAAGTCAAGCACACCTAGCGCCTGTAACATTTCATCCATACCTAGACCTAGATGCTTTTGGTGTACAGCTACTGACTGTACTTCAGTAACCGACTTGCAATGACGCGTACTCAGGTGAAATGAAGGCAACACTTGGAATCATCATCTTGGCCAGCTTGCATTAGTAACCTACTGATCTCTGATAGCTTGCAAATGATTAAAAATTTCCTTATTGTATTAATTATTTTCTGAGTCACGTCTTTGATAAGACTTTCTCTTCTGCTGGGCAATGATAAACGCCCAGACAAGCATATGCATCCATTCGATCATTGCATGACAATGTCAACGATCCCACCCCTCAATAAACGGCTGCGCTTAGTAATGATGGAATGGATGGTCGGAGAGCACGCGTGATATAGTCACTAGCAGTAACCACTGTGTAGTTTACTTCATTGCTTAAAGGGTTTTATACCAGTTTAGAAGAATGGATTATATGGTTGGCTGAGGACACAGCATAAATGGAGTATGAGGATGCATGGACAATGGTGCATTACGGGTAACTTAATTCAGGCTTCGCGTTAGCAAATTATGGTGTTTCCTCAATTAAGCGAACAATAAAGTGACAACAACTGTCACGGTTCCCACTTGGCGTGCACCTATTGAACAATTTGACAACGAGTTGACGACAGCCCACCTAGCGTCGAAATGGACTGCGTGAGTTTTCTTAATGTCCCATAAAGAAGCCTTCGCACTGTTCATAATGGTGCCAATTCTGTGGTTGGGAGATGCGAAATCAATGCCTAATAACGCATTTGTTACCAAGTAGTGGAATTAATTTGGCAACTTCTACACCCTGAGTAAGACATTGGCACTTCATGCCAAACTGACCGAGACGTCTTTCTTATCATTCGCTTGCAGCTGATCAATTAATCCACTTCCCAAGTACTCGACCCTTGACCTGTCAATAAAAGCAGCAAAATGACAACTTGAATGTGTCTACTGCCACTGTAGGTGGCGAGAGGTAAATTTTGGAGTTGATTGATAGGACTACACAAACGTTTACCACAACTATCGAAATAAGCAAAATACTACCGTCATTCGCGTTTAGGGGAAGAAATGTTTTGTTACTGGTTGAGCGACAAACACGAACAATGAAAGACAGACGAGCGTTGAATAGAATAGACGAGAATGCATATATATGCAACTGGTGAAAAAACGGATACCCACTTAACCTGTCCAGTAGAGCAGAACCACAAATATCGCCAGCATGATTTATCTCGGCATCTTAAGAGATGCTTATTTGGCACTTTAAAGAGACCTACTCCACAAATTTAATCAGACCCTTCCTCAAGTTTTGTTTGCCACGAAGGTGCTGTTAATTTCTTTAAAACGGAAGTCATCGGAGTTGCAGAGTAGAAACCAGTGGATTGTGCGTAGCCTCCACCTCAAAGCGGCGTGGAAAATGCTGGAAATCACCCTGACATAGGCAGAGCACATGATGGAATGAAGTGGCGTAGGGAGCAGACCGTATTGAATCAAGTGCTTTTCCAAGCATTTTAGCAATTTTCAGCAAAGTTTGGTGCTTACAAAGTACCCGCATGACCTGAATTGGAATGGTCAACGCTCCGACCCAGCCATAAAGTGATGCTTAAGCAGGCACTAACGACTGCAACGCATGAACATGCTGTAAACCTTTGGATTGTTACTAAGTGCCCCATCAGGCAGATGACACTGCCCCTATCGGCTTGTGAGAATCCAGAAGCCCATTAGAGAGATCCACAAGAAAGGACGGCTGACACGGTCATGCGTCGCTGACTGACGTGAGCGCACCAAGGTGGATCAGCTCTGCCAGTTTTGGTGCATTACACGTCTGTCTGTTGTCGGGGTAAAAATCATGTGAACGTGCGTCTCTGCTCACATTTGACCGTATTGTTAAACTTGTCACCCATCATTCGGTTCAAAAGAGAGGTTTTAGATACGGGCTTAATGAATAAATTGGCCGCCTTATGAGTTTTAAATGAACTATTCAATCATTCCGCAGTAGATAATGAGCGTCGAAAACAAATTCATGGAGTTGTTCCGCGGCCATTCGGAATCATTTACGGCCCTTTCCTCTTGGACAAAATGAATCTCATTGTGCATGATATTCGATTACTATTGTTTCGTGACTAAAAGGTCTCACCTGTCGAATTCTTCCCTGCGCCAAATGAGCATGTCTAGGTGCCACACGACTGGAGTGCTATTGCCCTGTGTACGTCGACAAGATGAACGAAAGTACATTCAATGTTTTGGCCTTGAAGACCTTTCGTGCGGCAGTCTGCTGTGTGGAACATGCTGCTACCCCAGAATAATCTAGACTTGACACAAATGGCTTTTAGCATGGCCAGCACCTACGGTTCCATACTCACCACAGGGAGGCTAAAATGGCTACTAGTTTGTAAGAGACCAGCAAATTGCAGCCAACACAATGAGCCTTGAGTTTACGAAGAATGTTAGGTGGGCCGCAGCAACAGATCTGCACAAAGCCCTAAATATAGGCTTCCAGCCGCAGTTTTGTCTGTGCACGAGGAATGCTGAAAAGCAAATGACAAATACCCAGCCACCATACCAGTTCCCTCGTGCACACCTCATGGTGGCATTAGACAGGGTATCAGACGTACCGCAAGGGACAATGCTCACTGTGGGGACACCGCGACACAGTCATGCGATCCCTGTCCTTGTATCTCACAGAAGTCGTTCAATATGCATTCTTACCATTACAGCAGAAATGATAATAATAACACTATTTCAACTGAAATTACTAGAATAAGCAATGCTTGTGCTTAACTACTTGTGCAATAGAACCGACAGTTGTAATTTGATTGCTCAAATGCAGTAATTTTGTCTGAGCGGGCTGGCGTCATCCAAATCTATTGATCAAAGCCTAAATCGAGAGCTTAAGCATCATGCTTTTACTATTTTAAGAAATTTTATCCGACACTATGAGCGAGTTTGCGGCGATTTTTCTTAGCCCTCATATGCACACCGAAGGGCGTTAAGAGCGAGAAGATAATCCTTTAAAATAGAGTGAAGGCATGCGATCTGCTGTATTAGCAGCGAGCACACTTGTAGGCTTATAACGACTTGGCGTAAGGACACGCTGCCATCACATGCTGTAAAAGAGGTAGAGAAAAAATCTCCAGCAGTGTCAGCATTATGCGAAGCAATTCGTGAGAGTGTTTTGACAACATTCCATTGCCCACACTTTTTGCTATATCGTTAATTTGTGAATTTTAAGAAATCGTTGAACTAGATATGCCACCTGCCTCCGAAATTGGGAGAAAATGTCTCTCATTATGCGGTTTAATGCTGTAAGAATTCAATAGTTTGAGCCTTTTTTTCCAGATGCTTTGCAAAACTACAATTATATTGGACATTTTAAGCTTACAAATGCTTGAGAACGCAATAGACGAATGCCTTGATTGTTACTGAGAGCGGTGAGATATACGAATTGCCACTTATAGTTCAGGAAGATCAAGACAGGTTAAGACCGGCTTTCAAAACTGGTTTAAATCATCCCTCGTTAGTTGGGATGAGGTAAGAAGAAAGAAGGATGCATTTCAATGCCACCCAGACAAATATGGTGGCTTGGAATTCACGTGGATGGATGGTTTGCAGATCGTCACATCAATTAAGCAGTGCGAGCGAACATTTTCTAATAACCAGATTCGGAGAATCACGATCGAACAAACACCGCCCGGCTTAGCTGCTCGCAGCAAAGGTGGCAACTTTACAGATATTCATGGCCGACAAAGTGTGGAGTGAGTCTACACCAAGCGATGTTAAGTATAGGAAAATGTCACAAACAATGCGTGCTGTCTGTGCTTTATGTGGCTTAGAAACCTTCATTTAACCACACATTCGTGAGTGTGCGATCGTTTACTTTGGAGTGAACAAATGCGCTCTGTTTCTCCTTCATAGTTTTGGTGTTTCACACAAACTACTCCTAACTTTACCTTTTTTAAAAAGGATCTGGGATGTACGCTTTTGCTACACAGAGTGCCATGCAGAATGTTTGATGCGGGGAGCATCGTGGGAGCGCATGCACTCATGTCATTTCTATAGGACATTCCTTGTGTTGTGGTACTTACGTTGCAATGGCAGTTTATGGTATCGCCTCTGGACCCCTCTGCTTTGCCGATATTTAGCACGAATCGTCTAGATAGAATAAGTCCAAGTGCTAGTTCTCCAGCTATATTCTTGTCACTCCATTTCATTTATTATTTCGTTCACGGTTACACAGTGCAGCAAGTCTAATGAGCTCCCAGTAGAATGGCAAGTATTGCGCCACATGCCACTGTAGCAGTTTTCTTCGGTCCTTCTAATGAAGGTGTTAGCAAGCAAGCTGACGTAACAATACTTCTCGATTTCAAATGCATAAGGTGTCGTCGTCATGTGCTTCATCTCAGAGTAGCAGCTGGAATCTCTGTACGTGAGGCTTGCTCCGGTCTGCGTACCCAAATACAGCACATCTAACTACCACTTCATCTGCTAAAGTCGCATAAGCTTAGTTTGTTCCTACATCGTCCTTACCATTAGCGATAACCACTATAAACCTCTAGATTATTTCATCAATATATGCTCATATGGAATAAGGAGACACATGCTTGTGCCACAGTGGGAGCCAGTGCTCAGATTGGATTCATGAGATATGCAGTCATGCTGAGCCAGATGGCAATTACTGTAGAATATAGAACTGAGTATATTGCTTTATCAGTTTGAATGGTTTGGCATAAAATTGAGGGCCACGATTGTGAGTTCACTGCAAAAATTAGCCGAAAATCAGGTAAAAAGCACTTCTAATGGCAGATTATACATAAGACAAAGCTTTTGAAGACATGGAGCAAATGCAATGCTCCTCTTTGATTCTAACTTTAGCCAACTTCACGAATTATACAGCTCGATGGGTAACATAAGTAACTGCCGCCCCATCTAGACGTGATAATCACAACGCACAGCGAACGCCACGCAACTGCATTTATGCTAAAAATTACCTTAAAATGCTACCTAATGAGTGGTGAAAAGTAAACCGAATTAATTCTGACAACTAGGAAATTAAGTGAAAGCGGGTGTAGTTGATATTGGTCCTAATTGAACCAACTTAAGGCATTTGTAGCGAATGAGATTCCACATATCTTCTTAGACTTAAACGCAATCACCGCATTCGGTGAAACGGAGCCTCAATTAACGCAGAAACAACGCAAGAGCAGAATAAATATCCCGGAAGAATGCTCTAATTAAGGCCGCAAATTCCCTTCGATGAGGTCGGCTATGAGAACTCAAAGGTCATTGTCTCCTGGTGGTCCTGTGGTGTGACGTGTATGAACGCCCAATTGTTATCAGGATAGTGATGCCAATGCATTTAGTTGCAATTTTTACTTTAGCATTTGGAACCGTAACAAGGTGGCTCTACGAATCCACCTGCTAAGCACTCACCTTTTAGACATCAATCCTGCAAACACAGGTTAATCGCAATAATGTCTCTTTTCTATCAATGTCTTATCATAAATGGCAGATAGGTAAAATGCAAAAAGATGAATCTGCAATAACTTAGATGGTGTTAGTTATCGAAGCGTGAGACAAAGGAGGAGAAATACTGGTGATAGATCCCTTTGCTCTAGGCAGGGATGGAAAACAAGTGACTTGTGATCTATGTCTTGTCGGCATGCATAATATTTTGTGGATTTCACCTAATTCTCATTCGACTAATTGAGTTACTGACGCAAAAGAGGCAAAAGTTTAGAAGACGTCATGATTACACTTTCAATGCTTGCAAGCGACTGCTCGGGTTTGCACCAAATTGTCATGGTGTAGACCTAATGGAACGACTTGATGCGAGTTGCATGAAGAGATGCGTACAATGTCAACTCCGTGTTCACGCGACCTCCTATTGAACCGACTGTATGTCCTACGCGGTTAGATTCGAAGAAGCAATTGATGCGCGAATGCAAACAAGGCATACCTAGACGGTGGCGAAAATGAATGCCACAATCTCACACCATTTTAATCAGCCGTAAGCGATGTCATCATAGATAAGCACTACGGTCAAATGAAGTGACAGTTTTTGGGTTCTGAAAGTGACCACATAAGTAATCGTTCAAAAGTCTATTAATAATGCTAGAGTGAGCTGACAAATAGTAGGGTAGTTCAATAGAAATAATCATCAATGCACAGAGATCCCTATATTTTCGCATCGGAATAAACTGGGATGATTTTCCAGCTTCTTCCATTGCATTTCGTGTTTCATTCCTTTATCAAGAATGGGAGGGTTGGCACGGCACATGCCTTCTGGCCACCACTCGACGTGGTGTCCTAGACTAAGCCTCATGTGGTTCAGTAATAGTCAGCCATTCATGAATCCGCGGCATGCGTATAACCACCCACCATCGCCAATGTTTTTTTCATACCTGATCTGGAGAATGATGTGTCTGATGCTGAACCTCACTTACTGCCATATATCTGTCTGATTTTGTGTGGATTTATGCATGAAATTTTATTGTAACAACGGAACTGTCCTGAAAAGAAGACTTCGTCCTTTTGCGCAAAACGAATTTCGTTGTAGTGCCGGTTGCTTTAGACGGACGTTAAAGCGGCACTGATGGTGAGACAGAATAAAAATATGGAGAATCACAGTTAAAATGTGCAATGTTTACGCAAAATTTTGTTCTGCAAGTTTAGGATTGAAGCCATTCAGTCACGATTTAACATCGTGTGCCTTGAAAAATCTTAACAAAGGCGAAGCCTCGTTGAGGTGAGCCATCTTTGCCAACAGCCGGAATGCTAAATATGCAACACGCGAAGACTCGCATTGCCTGGCGAACCAAAATGTCACCAAAAGGGGATTGGTCCTCCATGAGCTTGAAGTCATTTTGCTGCGTGCATCTATGTGTGACGAACGGGACTATTCTCCAAGTGGAACAGTGGTATTCGTCGCAGATCCAATGTGCAAAATGAGTAGAACGCCGTAAGTTTATCGTCAAATAATCTTGCCTTTCAATGCTGAGATGTCATTTTGTTCGATTCTTCAAACAACATTTATGTTGCATGTAGCGTCTCGAGGCTCCCCCGAAGGCAAAGGAAGGCAGAATACTAGGGTGGAACATATATACTCAGCGAACAGAGTAAAATAAGCCGCTTGCATAGCCTGGAAGCCACTTTTGTGACCCTGACCAAAAACCGGTAGCACAAGTAAACAAAGTACTACATCGCATTCCTTAAAATCGGCTTTTTATCTGTCTTTTGATCACTGTTTCTCGATAGATATGTATCGACATAGTGTTCCGCTCATACAGTTGGCAGCCGAATTCTTATGTAAGAAAATACAACAATGAAAACTTTCGCATTTATTTCTTCATCAGAAGCATTATTCTGGGATTTCAAAACAGATACTTGTGCCGAATCATCTGCACATTTTTGATAGCCCGCAACCTCGTGCTATTTTATGCTGCATGTGGCCAAGATGCGGCGTCATTAACTCTGTTAATCCGTGTCGTGGGAGGAGCCAGAAGCATGGAATGTGCTTCATAGCAGGGATACGCTACCAACGTGTTTTGTTTTATAGATTTTTGCAAGTGCACACGGGCTAAGTAAACACCCGTTAAGATTTATGAGCGGTATCCTGCTAATGTCTTAAAAATTCGACAAATTCAATTATGGGCATGTTGCTTAATTTGCTTGAAACAGGCACTTGATGATGGATCCTAGGGCGGGGACGTATGCATTAAAGGGTTGAATCATTTGCCCAAAACGCACTGCGCTAATAAATGGCAGGATCGCCAATCACTTACGACATTCGCCTACTCAATCCGTTCTCATTTAAATCGCATTTTAAATCATATTGTCTTGATTCTGCAAGACAGTATAATTCCAGATCGCTCAGTGCTCAATTCTATCGTCTTGGTTATATTTTAGCGGCTGATTTGTCTTTACATAAGTAAGCGTGACCAACATGTCTTAGAGCTCTAGCTACCCTAGAGTTGCGCCACATTGACGGCATTATAGAGGAGACTAAGGAGCCGAAAATGATTCACTATGTGTGAAGTATGACCTGGAGCAGTCGCGGCTTAGTTAAAATGTCCCATTCCATTAGCTCCGTCTAGAGAGCATGTCTGGCAACTGAGCAAACAGTTATGAAGGACGCTAAGCGGCGGCGCGGGACAATTGACGCCTCCACCGGCAAGCAGGTATCCACCATCGGAAACGATGGGATAGTGGTAAAATGCCTCCCCCGACACCCATACAGAGTCTCTGTCGAGGGTATGTACCTCCGACATTTCTAGCACATCTTGTGCCCACCTTGAAATCCATAAGAGCATTTTGTCAACTACATAGAAGCCCCTAGTTCGATATTTAAGAGCAGTCGGATTAAGATTAATATGCAATTATTTTGTCTGCTATGAAGTAGGCAGACGTACTTTGATCAAACTAAACGCTGCCTTAATCCCGCCACATTGCAAGTGGTTCTAAGGCCACGCGTTTAACATTCCATAAAACTTGTTNTTTTGCTGCCTAGGAATGAACACAATGTACTGTAAATAATTTTAATGCGAAAACTGGAATAGCATAAGAACATAGCTGCAGTCTGTATTCTTTGTTTTCATCTACAGTTATTCAATTTCATACTTTGTTCTGTCTTTCCTTTTTATTAATAGCTTTGCGCAGATAATTTACTCTTTGCACACCTGCTCTTGCTTTCTCTTCCTTCTTATTCACAATCCATCCGTGTGCCAATCTCATCCCTCGCGTGTCGGTTCAATATTGTCACATCTGGCATTCAATAAAAATAGCGTGAAAAGAAAAACTACGATTTGCCTCTTCTAGTGCGCCATTTAAAAAACGGAATTTTTTTATTAATCCGATTCATTTTTATTTTACTCAATCACATGGCTAGATGAGTGGGCGAGCGAATTTTCGTCGGAAAGGATTGGAGACGATAGGAAAGAGATGAAGAACACTGCACTGCAGCTCCATACGTCGACTTACTTCTTCGCCTTAAACTCAATTGTTCCTCTGTCTCTTTCAACTGAATATTTCTAATGCACCGCTCCTACCGAAGAAGTGCATGGACCACTATTGCCGCTCTTAATGCAAAATAGCAATTCGTCCAAGCGTGGAATTAGGGGGAGTCACCGATTCTTTAATCAACATTCTACCCTTCACCACGATTGCTGTGCCGAACTTATTCTTCATGTCCCAAATGTGCTCCAAATCCCTAAATAAGCAGCTGCATCAGAGACCGGCTGATGTCAAACAATTAGTCCATTATTCTTATTCCACTGCGGAAGCACTGGAGCACGTTACGCAAGTCTAGGCCTGACCAGATCCGACTAACTTGGATTGGATCAGTAAAAAAGCAAGATTATCAACCTAGGCTAGATTATGACAGGCTTAGGTAAGGCGCCTCATGCGTTATCATTTAAGTCAGCCCCAACACCCAGAGTTGTCCCATCTAATCAACACTACACAACTGCATGTGATGCTGATTGAGGTCTTTTTTCCTTTCTCGCCTAATGGGTAGAACTGATGAGACAGGAGCTCTCCTGTCTGCTACGCATCTTTGGTAAGTCTCCTTTGTCTCCTACTGCCCTCTATATGCTCACGTGTGTTGCGTCCTGTATTGTCACACAGTTTGCGCTTCTCATATGCAACTAATTCGGAAAAGGTGAGTGAGCAATCCCTACAATTCAGCTTCTTACCTTTATTTTCCCACTTTAGTGCCACAAGAACATCTCGCTTCCCTGCCTCCTTTACTCTTCTCTCATCCTCCCCTCCTATCACATCGTCTGCCAATGCCCTCTATCATCTCTCCACTAGTCTCAATCTCAATTATGACATGATTAAATAATGCACGGATTCATAATCTAGATCAGACTAGCACGGGTTAGACTGGACCTGGCTCAATCGCACTCTACCCGAAACCAAATTGTATTTTAGCATGGCTTAGCTTGGATTACCATTACTTCCCCATTTCTATCTTTTTCTCTGTCCCTTTAGTTTGTCCTACACCACTTCGCCTAAATTCCGCCTCCTATTTTTATTCCTCCTTTACCTATCCTTTCGAGAGGTAAGGTGGGTGTGTTGCTCCTACCTGCCCAACTCACTTCCTAATCCTTTTTGTTTTGGAGAATCTCTCTGACTGACGCCCTACAATAACGGGTAAAATTGTATGCTTTTCGCTCTAAACCGCCTGCTCTGCTTCCACTATGTATCTTCGCTTAAGTTTGTGTGTTTATTTCATTGTTCGCTTTTACTCTCATCTTTTTAAGGCACCCCTTGGTTAATGTCTTAGGAAAGCAGGTAGGAACGTGTGTGTGCTTATGTGTATGTTGGTGCAAAAGCACATTTGACCCAATCCTGGTCTTCGAACTTGTTCTTCTAGCCAACCAAATCATCTACGAAGAGGGCACTGTCACACGATGAGGGTGGGGAGGGGAAGGAGGGAGGGGAGAATTGATGTTGGGCTTTAGAGAGGTGAAGGTGAGAGAAGCGTGAGGAATACAGAGGCGCAAGATGTTCTCGTGGCAATAAAGTGGAAAAATAAAGGTAAAGAGCTAATATCTACTTCCCTACTAGCTAAATGGAAGCAGGATAGATGCGACCAGGAAACCAAATCGCAAGGAACTGAATTAAAACATGCACTTTTTAAATAAACATGCTTTTTGACCGGTGTTGCAACGGCCAGCTGTGAACACGCGTTATGACCAGCGGAATTTTCTACCACTGATTCCAGTTTTGAAGCGGACGAAAATCCTAACCGAGCAGAATCGCCAAAAGAGATCAATGACATTGAGATCAAGTATCTAGATTCGCATGAAAATTTAGTGACTGGTATGATTGGCCCGCAAATCGGCTTCTACGCCCCTTGTATAATTTCTTTTGCTGCGTCGCATATATGTGACATGCATTCATTTTCAGTTTGTGATGACTGGGGACATGCCGCGTTGGGACTCATAACGGGAATATTTGTGTTTGGAATAATTAACTTAATTGAGGACAACTTAGATTTTTCTGCTTTTAGGCAAGAATCAAACCGGTCTGAACAATTAGCTTCCATTCAAGTGATTGCTTAAGTGGTACAATGCCTGAAGAGTCATGACGAGTTTTCCCATCTAATGGGCAGACCTTATATACAAACGCATAAAACTGTGTTTCTGCGCCTGCTGTCTTGAGTGCTTCCTTAGCCTTCTTCCGTTCGCTAGAATTTGTCTTTTATTTGACCATGGATCAGAATCCTTTATCTATTCCCCTCTCGGTGGTTTAAAAATAGGCGGTCGTGCATGGAACAACACGTAAAGATTCAGAGTATCCTCGTAACACCCTTTTGATATGTGCATTGAGAAAAAGTTTTACAGAATGCTGGAACAAGCAAGAGTGCAATTTTCCCAAATCGGGTCCTTGTTCAATGGCCAAAGTCATTCATCCGAACTCCTTAGAATGCAAAACTGCCAACCGGCTCTAACTGACATCTTTGGTTTTGTTCAAAATGTGGGTTGATTTTGGGAGATTCTGACCACAGAACATGCCAGTGCTATCCTCATCTTGCTGCCTTAGTAAAGAGTCGAATGCTAACCAAGCTTGATTTTGTAGACACTAATAAAATTACGAGTGAGCTAACAGCCAAATTCACCCATTTTTATAAAAACAAAAGCCATTTGTAGTTTTAAGAATTAAAAATGGATTTCAATCGCGTCATGCTACAGTTTAAGAGAAGGAGAAAAAGTAACGAATACAAACCGCATGTTGTAGCTGCTCTCGAATTTTCTCTTTTATGCGCTTCTCTATCGAATCGCAATCTCCTATGACTCAGAAACGAAGGCAAGAAAATCTCTCCGCCACATTCATGCAGCACTAATTGTGGACGTGCGAAGCACAGAAAAAGGCAGATATCAAGTAAAATTTTTTATATTTTTACTATTCTACAAAAGCAAAAGCAGATAACGATTCGCTACTTCTTCACAAAACATATTTTCGCCTTGAGATCTAAGACGAGGAAACCCCTTTGCCACCAGTAGCGCTCAAAATAAGCATTACAGAATTGGATCAAAAGCTGAGCGAAAGCTATCTTGAAACTTGCATTAATTTAAGCATAAGTCTGCACCGTACAAATGTGCGATGGATTGCGCTCTTCTGAACGTTGATGAATTGTGACCAGCGTTGTAAGAGACAACAAATAGCCCAGGTTACAGAAAGGAACTATTTCGATAGCAAGAAGGGTTAAAGAAGCCTTGAGAAACCCTGCTATCTTAGCCTCTACGCTTTGAGCGTTCACTTAACAAATAACCCTAAGAGGATTTTGAATTAACTAACTGCATTAAGGGACACAGAGCACACATGCACAGCCTGTACCTGAACCGGAGTTTCTTATAGCGCCAAGCAGGGAGGTCCTGGGCTAGTATTTTGAATAGCACCAATTGCAAGGATTAGGCTAAAAGCTATTTTCCATTTTCGGCATATCGCTTCTTACATCCACTAAGGAAGCCTCTTCTTTCAGAAAACAGAGCCTCTATTTGTTTGCAGGAATATGAATAGGCAAAGTTACTTCAGACTAAGCTCACAAATTTTTCATTGTAAAAATATCATTTTGCTACTCATCAAATATGAGTAGAGCTTTCAACAATAAGTGAAGTAACGGGACCAGAAATGACAAAACACATACGTGTGCATATGGGCGCAGAGCACAATAAAGAAACACAAAGTATTTGGTGTTCGAACTCCAACTAAAGCAACTCGAACAGCGAAGTAAAGCGCTGCGAGGTGGATGGGCAAAATGGCAGTAAGCTTAGCAAATATACGAATCGGACGCAAATCTCTGCGTTAATTACCCGATTTTAATAATTTTTCAGCTTATTCCTCATATCCTGCATTCATGCCCCCAGTCCTTTTTAAGAAATCTTCGTATTCAGCGCAACTCTTTGAGAATTGCCTCTATTTCATCGGATAATGCGCTTGGAAAGCTCTATTTATTAAGTAATGGAACTGAATTGACGAATTAGAATAAAGGGGCTAACATTCATCAAAATTTGCTACAAGTAATTGAAATGAGCAAACCAGAGGGTTGGAAATTGGCCCTTAAATCAAGGCAAGGAGGGATTCGGCATGGCATAGGCTTTGATGGCAACCTAAATGAAATGAAATGCTTCACGACATCTGTCATTACTAATGCGGTGTATTGGTTAAGAAAGCAATGAACAGGTAAGGAAAATGCAAATGCATCCATCAGTAGTTAGTCTATGCATTTGATTTTCACAGCCTGGAGGTGCTCGTGAATGAATTGGTCTTTGTAGACAATCTGAATTGTAAGGCGCGTGAAGGAAAAAGGTGAAGCAGAGAGGAGAAGGGAGGGCCAAAAGTGCAGCCAATACATTTTGAAAAGGTAAATCTTCGAAGGAACGGAAAATCTAGCCTACAAGAAATATCTATCTGCCCACTTATGCAAAATCATTCCATTATGATGCCTCAAATATCAGCCGATAGTGATTAAAGCATTTATACTCCTTTCATGCCTTATTTTTCTTCGCCTTCTGCTCATTCATACTCATTTCAAACCAACACACGCAACTCCTCAAATTAAAATTAGGCTTTCGGTTTCCTCCTTTCCCTTCATAACGCATTAATGTGCAAATTGCAGAGTTTGCATTCTTTTCAAAACATTCCATTCCATGCTATTGATTCACTATGACTGAGAAGTTTCGGCTTGAAAGAAAACACATTCTGTGTTTGAACGGAAACGTGGATTAGATGGACTACTAAAAGGGCTCAGATCATGGGATCCTTATGGACTGCTAGGTATGTAAAAGCGTGCGCGGTTGTATGAAGAGAAAGACGGCTGTTGTGAGTAATGAGGTGGCTATCTAACAATGGGAGGGTTTCATGCAGAAGCCATGATTTAGCCTTCATTCTTAACCTCTGAATTGACAGAATGTGTGTGAACACTGAGCCAAAGTGACTGCGCTGAGGCTGTGATAAACTTGTCCATTCTTTCTGCTTTGGCCCCTCTCCTTAAAACGAACTCCTAATGATATACTTGATCATTACAATTCCAATAAACAAGCAGCGATTTGCTAAAACTGTTGGCATACGCTTAGAAGGAATGCGCAGCTATTCGCATTTCAAACGAAACGTGGATTAGTCAAAAGTAAAGTAGGTCCTAATAGAATTACTGTTCCACAGACAAAACAATTACGCCAATCAACCCGCCGCTTATTGCTCTGCACGATTGTGTTGAGTGTTAATGACCCTTTTGTGCCTAACTTGACGTTAGTTGGAAATGTCACTGACACTTAACTCTCGTAAGTTAGAATTCACAAAAAGTAGGGCACGATATTTGAAATGTGTGTATGGCGGTGGTGCAACCTTCTTGGTATCTGACTTTCTGGGTATAGTAATGTCCACTTGCCAAACAAGCTTCACTGGATCATTAACATTATTAAACAAGTATTTAACATGGAGATAAAGCGCTACAAAACAGGCCTTAGTTTATTACTTCATTGCCCATTCCATGCCCTGAGTCGCTGTTCAAGAGCACAATTGGTGCCCTTACTGGAGATGTTTGGGCTTGTGACTCAGGTCTCGAATGGCAAAATAGTTATGCTAAGCGTATTAATGTGCTGCTAATAAATAAGTTTTACTGTAGAATACAATAAGCGATCCCCAGCACTACACTTCCTACTTGGTCTATGGGGACCGAAGTTAGAATTGGTTGAGAAACATTGTGAAGTGCACAATTACTTCAGGGCACATTTTGCTTTTAGGTATGTACATGCACACCAAACTGTGTTGAAGTGTTTTTCTCCCATTTGCCCACCATGGTCGGAATCGTGACGGCGTGTTTGAATTGTGCAGTAAAAAGAGATGCAAGGGATACTGTTTTAATCAAGTCCAACAAACGTACCAACCACCAAATGTTAAGTGATACGATGCGCGATTCGGATTACATTCTCTCCAACACTTCATCAGCCCTACGGATGGCTTCAGTCGATTAGGGTGTGACAAAGACGCCTTTGAGATAATTGGATTTGATCGTTGTGTGAAAACCTATTCTGTTTGCTCAAGCCCTCAAGTCATATGGTTTCAAAGGCTCGATGTGCATAAGATTAATCTCATTATCAGCTCTCAAGGCATCCACTTGTAACGAACGCGAAGTATGGCAGGGAGAAATTGATGAGCACAGAAGCATTGGAAGATGAGATGCAGTAAAGGAAAACATGGAGGTGTTTTATGGATATTAATTAGATTGATGACCTTCTTTGCTGAAAGGCGCCTTCAATGTGCACATCTTTGCTTCACAGACACGACTTTGGCCACCTCATTATTTCACTCATCTAAGGAATTGCTATATCACACTTTTTCGTTTTTATTCAACATGGTAATTTGCCTAAGCTCTCAGGGAGACAGTCCTTAAGCACCCATTACCAATCCCATGGTCAACGCCTTTCACTCTAAGGAAAAGGTCTTCTTGGTAGAAAGGGTCCTTTCTATTCAAATACTCTGGATAAGATCCACCAAGGAACCTAGTATAGCCATCAGCATTTGGCGCTGATCCGAAATTGCATAATGAAATAATTGTTGCCCATTGTTAGAGAAGCACGATGTATCATTTTCGATATGCCAATGTCTGACTTAGATTATCGTAACTAAGCTTGATGGCATACATGTCACTGTCAACACGGGTGTTTGTGTGGAGAAAGATCGTGAAAAGTTTGAATGCCATTGCGTATATGGGCACAAAAGACCTCGCAGAAGCACTGAAATCTGACACTGATTCCTCCGCCACCGGTAAGTTTAGTTTGGAATTCTACTTGATCTGCCATGTTATATCTACTCTGTAAGGCATCCCCATCCCAAGTCACCTCCATGCGCTTTGGCCATGGATTGAGGAACCGTTGGATAGTTGAAGAGTCAAGTATAATGGCTACAGTCATAAGCACCTTGGAACGATTAACCACTATCTGATTGCCTGCAGTAGTCACATTAAAAATATGGAGAGGTCACCCTTAGGCCGATACCTTGATGTAAGTAAATTAAAAAAAAAGCTTATAAGAAGGAATGCGTGTGAGCAAATAAATGACCAAGTGGGTATAGGAAAGATTCATTTAATGTAAAACGGGTAACAACTCTTTTGCTTAGGTTAGAGGTCAGTAATCGCATCATGGCTAAAAGATTTCCAAGTTCTGTGACTTCTCGTTCTAGGATTAGATGATCGAGATCTCGCCTTCGAAGTCCCTGCTGACGAGCCGGATTTCTTCACTGACATACTGGATCTGTACCTGCTTTCCACACTTTTACGCATGCGCTCATAAGCCTCCTTTGTGGCATCTTCGTGGCGGTCAATCCAATCAAGCGAGTCCTCACACATCGAACGTACACTTTTACGTTGCTCCTCCGATGTCATTTGCCTTACCTCATCCTTCTCTATTTCCGACTGTATGGTGAATATGTAGTCTTCTAGCGCATTCCTTGTTGCCATCTTGCTTCTCTGCTTCTCACTCGCCTTCTTCAACTTCTCAGTTTCATTAATCATCTGCTCGATCCGCTCTCGCGACAGATAACTCGTGCCCTTAACATAGACATTAATCTGCTTCCTTGATAACTTGTCCACTGCTGACACACTGAGAACGCCATTTTTGTCAATGGCGAAGGTAACTTTTATATGTAAAAACGCAAGCGGCGAAGGTGGGATACCTAACAAGTAAAACTTGCCGAGCAATTTGGTGTCATTTGTTACTGCATATCCACCTTCATATACCCGCAATAACAAGTCCTGTTGATCATCGAAGGATTTAATGTAAACTACTGTCTCCGTTGGAAGTTTCGTGTTGCGCTTTATCAACGGCGTTGTTGCAACACCATCCATCGCGCAATTCAGTGATAATGGTGTCACTTCCATCATTACCGGCGGCTTTTTATCAACCTGGTTTGACGCTAACAACGCTGCACCGTAGGCCGCTGCTTCGTCCGGGTTGATAGACTTGTTAAACTTACAGCCAACAAAGAAGTCCTGTAGCATACGCTGCACCTCCAAAATGCGTGTCGATCCACCCACCAATAGTATTTCGTGAATATCGGCCTTTCTCAACTTCGCATTTCTCAATGTTCTCTTTATAATATACAGCATCCAGTCAAAGAGGTCCGAGCACAATTTCTCAAAACGGCGCCTTGAGATGGACACAGAGAAATCGATGTCCTTAAACAAAGAGTCGACCTCGATGTTTGTGTACTTAAGCAAACTCAACGTTCTTTTTGCCTTCTCACACGCACTTCTCAGACGGCTGATGGCTTTTGCTTTGGCTGTCAAATCTATTCCTCCATGTTCTTGCTTGAATTTCTTCACACAGTAATCCACCAGTCGAGAGTCAAAGTCACCACCACCCAAGTGCGTGTCACCGCCAACAGCCTTCATCTCAAATTTTCCGTTGTCTATGGACATAATAGCCGCATCGAAGGTACCACCACCCAAATCGAAGATGAGCACGTTGCGCTCTCTGCGGACACCCTTGCCCAAACCGTAGGCGAGAGCAGCTGCCATTGGCTCACTGACGATACGCATCACATTCAAACCTGCTATTCTGCCAGCATTAATTGTTGCCTGGCGTTGATTGCTGCTGAAATTCGCTGGCACTGTGATAACTGCATTTGTCACCTTCTCACCCAAATAAGCCTCTGCTGTCTTCTTCATCTCTAGCAGCACCATGGACGAAATCTCCTCTGCGGTGAATTGCTTTGTCTTACCACAGCACTTTACTTCAACCTTCGGTTTCCCGTTTGAATTGATCACCTTGAACGGCCAGTGCCTCCTATCACCTTGCACGACCTCATCATCGAAGCGACGTCCGATCAGACGTTTCACATCATACACCGTATTGGTGGGATTCACGGCAGCCTGAATCTTTGCGGCATCACCGATGAGGTGCTCTTTGTCCGTAAATGCGACGTAGCTCGGCGTTTTGCGATGACCTTGAGCGTTGGGAATGATGTCGACATTGCCGTTCTGAAAAACGCCAACGCAGGAGAAGGTAGTTCCTAAATCAATACCAATAGCCGGACCTGCGAACATGCTCTCTGGGATAGACAAAGTCTGCGTGTACGGTCTGATAGTGTTGGCTCTCACAATCTAGCAACTCCTTTTATTATCTATTATTGATAACTCTGAGCAACGTTACCATGTGCACCGAGTGCTAGAATGCTTTTAGCCAACCAGAAACCGCCACTAAGTATTGTTTTGATGGAGTGACAACTGCACACACGAAAGTGGTGACGCACAATTTTGGCTCTGATGTGAATACGCCTGTGAGTGAGCAGCACAGTGTTGATTTTGTGACGGTATAGATGAAGCCTTATCGAAGCGCTCCAATGTCCATGAGGTTCCGCGTAATAAGTTAGAAATGTTAACCCTGAGTGCTATGGCTCTCAGCATGACCCTGACTCCCTAGCGTGAAGCAGAACGAATAAGGCTTGTGAAGTGCCCAAAATGTAATTTTATGACATTAGACTCAGATTCAGGAAAAATTTACAAGTTCTTTATGCTATCGTCGGTCATCTGCTCGACTTCATTTCAACGTGATTCTCCCTCCCTCATAATTAGTCTATCGTTTAATTCACACTACTTTTAAAATGAGTATCTTTGTTTTGTAATGATGAATTTTTGCTGCTCCAAATGGAACGCGCCCTTTTTCTTTAATAGTAAACATCAAAGACATGACTTTAGGTGGTACTCTCCTTAATAATGATCTTATTTTGTGAGTAAAATAATTGCAACTTTAGAGTGCATGGTCAAATTTCAATGACTCCATCATGCTCTTCCAGAAAGTTCAGTAGCATTTAGGCCTCCATAGCGTGTGCGAACAGGTTACCATCGCCGTGCCAAATGGGCTACGACCAGCGCACTTTCATGGCCGACATGCCCTCACGCGATTCCCTTTAACTCTTGTTGTGCGCTGCATATTTGTGAAAATAAGCCTACAACATGGTCAGGACACCTCTCTATCAAACTTTGCCTTAAGAACTGGCTATGAGATAAGATCTATGTGCAAGCTCAACTGCCCCCATGTAGTTTAATTCTATGCATCCACAGCCAATGTGATTGTCACAGCTTGAATCACACTAATCGAATGAGCAAAGATGATGAGAGAGTGTGACACAGAGGTTTGCGCAAGTCTAATAAATTCTTACACAACAATTTGTACTTTATTTCAAAGGAGTCTCGGCCTACCCTGATCAAACGGAGCCACTTATAAGTCTGATAAGACGTTGGAGAGATTATAATGCGACTCGCGCATTGATTGGCTAAACGAAGATACTCCATCAGATTTCTTTCGTCAGCAGTTATTGCATTTCTATGAGTCATTTAAAGCTATCCTTTGCAACACCTTTTTGTCATACATTTTAAATGCGCCATAATAGCTCCAGTCGCAAAGTGGGTGTTGAACCAACAATGCAGGCTTTGTGAATTTTAGACAGCGTCTTTCTGAATTGTAACGCTGAAACTACTTTTCAGAGCCTAATGCAGACAGCACCAATTTGTTTTGTCAAAAATACTAAACAATCTCCTTGATGACATCCTTGTCTTTGGTAGAGACTTACGCGAGCCAAAATCCAACCTTAAACTAGTGCTGGATCGCCTGCAAGATGCAGGCTTGACCTTGATTGCAAAGATTTGCCATTTTCTCCGTTGTTCGGTCACCTTCTTCAGGCATAAGTGGGAACTTGGCGAACATTAACCAAGATTGCTAGTCCCCTACCCAAGCTAACCGAGAAGCAGGCGAAAGCGAATTTCAATTGGGAGAAAGAACATGATGGAGCCTTTAGAGAACTAAAGAAAACGCTCTGACCCGTTCCATTCCTGGGCCTTGCCAAACCTTGTGAACAACGCACCACCCTCTATACTAGACGTGGACGCCAGTAACGTGTTCGTGAGTGGTGTACTTTTACAAAGAGACAAAGAAGGCAGAGAATACGTCATCGCCTACGCTAGTGCTAAACTCAACAAAACGTGGGACAGAAGAGTAAAGCAGAACGTGAACTGTTCGTCATCCAGACAATGGCTGGTGCGGCACTTCAAGCACTACCCGATAGCGAGACAGTTCATAGTGAGAACAGACCATTAGGAGCTGACCTGGTTAAAGACAATGAAGGAGATCAACTTTTCCGTTGCACGCTGGTACGATGAACTGCAACAATATGAATTTACTGTGCAGTACAGAAAAGGGAATTCGCATAGCAATGCGGATGCATCATTCCGCAGACATCTTTCAGCGGAGCAACACACAGAGTGCGAATCCCGACACGTCTCTGGTATACGACAGGTTTCTGGCATCCTCGTCCAAGCCCATTACGGAAGAGATGGAATCGTCCACCAAGGCAGCCAAGCAGATATGGCAACAATGGTCCAAACTCTTCTTGAAAGATGAGGTCTTATGGTACCAAGAAGACGTCACGTCTTCCAAGCGTCTGGTCGTTCCAGGTTCCCTGATACAAACAGCCCTTCAAGAGTAGGGCCACGTAGGCGAGAATAAGATGGTGGAGGCCTCGATGAAGCGATACTGGCGGCCCTCTCTCTCCCCAGACGTGCATGACTTCTGCCAAACCTGCATTACTTGCAGCAGTTACAAGAACTCTCAATTCATAGCAACTGCACCCCTGCAGCCTATGCCCACAGGGTTTCCGGGCGAACGAGTAGGTATAGACATTGTGAGTTCTTTGCCACTTACCGAGAGGGGAAAACGGTATATTCTGGTAACAGTTGACTGCTTCACAAAAGTAGCCGAAGCAGAACTCATGAAGTCGCAAGACGCTGATACAGTCGCGTCAACCTTTTTCAGTCGTTGGATCTGTCAACACGGAGTGCCTGAATCAGTCAATAGCGATCAAGGTCCTAATTTCGAAAGCCGACTCTTCGCTGAACTCTGCAGATGCCTTGGAATCACAAAGGCGCCTGGGCATCCTCAGGACAGCGAACAAGTAGAAAGAACTAAACGAACCCCGATAGGAGTACCAAAGGCTTTTACCAAGGAGGCGCGACCAAAAGATTGGGATTTAAGTCTAGGACGCGCCCTTTCGCCTATAGGGCGATTTCTATTTTCAAACAAAATGCGATAACACCCTCTCTTATCCATTCTTCCCAAACATCGCCTCTTCTATATGTCCCACCTCCACTACAGGTGTAGCTTACACTAATACTCGTTTAAATGCTATAACACAAACAAGGCACTCCTTCATACGAATTTGTACCCTAGGAAATGATATGGCAAGTAGAAGCAATCGCATGTTTCTTTTGCATTTAAAAGTAGCAATTCACAAATGAGGAACGTGCAGCAGATCGAAACACATGAAGGGCCAACATGATGTTTCCACCAACAGCAGGTCAACAAACATGTAGAACATAATGTGTGCTAAACACTAGTGTAGCATCCTGAGGATCCCCTTGAAGGCAAAAGAAGGCAGAATACTAGGATAGATTTTATAAATTTAACAGACAGAAGGAAATTAGCTGCTGGCTAGCCTACGCAGCTACGGCAATGTAGCCACCTCTGTGACCCCAACCGAAACCGGTGGTTTAAACAAACAAAGCATTACAAGTAGACTATTCAGCATTCCCTTTGGTAATACTTTTATTCAAATAAGCAAAGCATGTGCTTTGAATCAAATAGTGCTCCTATTTGTTTCCTTGCTGTGCCTGTTTCGTTTGTATACATGCTACACTTTACGGTTATTATGGCACGGTCTATGAGTGTTGGCAATTCCTTCATGAACTGTTGCTAGAAAACATCTTGCTATCCATAGAGCTAGTTGTGAGAGAGAGACAGAAGATTTAGAAAAGGTGACATCATTGTTTATGGTTAGTCTCCTTCTCTGACTTCACTACGTCTTCTGAGCGAATCCGCGTTAACTCTCCAGGCTTTCAGTTAATATTGTTATTGTCTTGGAAACGTGTAGAAGGTTTGTGCGCGATGACAATGTCACAATTCGTTAGGTTGGATCTGATTCGACTCATCAGACACGAGAGGCCGAAAAGACGTTGAGGTAAGGGCCGTGGTGTGTAGTTTGAGTGACTAGTGTAGGCGGTCACACAGCTTGCGGGTCCCTGTAGGTGGGTGAGTAAGTGGGTCGGTATGCACCGATTTCGTCGTCTGACAGAAGGATTTTCCTTCTCAGTTGTCGAAAGAAGTGAAATTGGTTTAGCAATGGTAAGGCGAAGGGGCTTTGTATTACTTTTAGGATCTTGCTCACGAATCGTCAATAATGGCGTTTTCTACGACGCCTTCCTACAAAGCAACATTATAATCTTGTTGGTTATGCGAAATATTGCTTATAGATAGATGCCTCTTGTTTCCCGCTCCTTCCCACTCGTTCTCTTTTTGCGGTCTCGGTCTATCTGCAACCTACCCTGCTACCTTAGCCAATATCCGATTAAATATCCACCTCGACGCGCAACTCCTACTGAGCGCCAAATCAGTAGCAATAATATTCCACTCCCGTAACATTGCAGCGCATGCGACTGGAAGCAGGTAGACATCGCATGGGATAAGGGATTCACGACAACAATCGCCCTCCTTCTCTTCATTATGAACCCTTTTTGGTGACACACTATAGAAGCATGCACACTACTAGTTACCACTCTTAGGACTGTGTTGTTTTGAACACACGCTGTTCGTAAATTGAAGACTTACATTCTTGTAGTGGGGTTGTGCTGATGGTATTTTGAGCAGATATATCTGCATTTCCATCCTATTCACCTTAAAAGTAAGGAAGGGAAATATAACTCACAATAGGAACCGATGCTTCTTCAATGAGGTGGGAATGGGAAGGTGGATCACGTGCTAACGAAGTGTGTTGAGAAGGTAATACTACCGCGTTAATTGTGATGGAGAGGGAAGGAAATGCCACAAGCCGCACACTACGCTACTCCCATAAGAATGTCTGCAGAGGAAGTTATGCGACTTCCTCCACATACAATGTTTCTCAGTCAGCAAGCCCTTCACGGTCCATGACAACTTATCCCACTTCAAGGTTTGGGCACAAAACAGATGTGCACACTACCTTCGCCCTCCTTCCCACACACAGGGCTTTACTCAAATGTACGCCAAGATTTCACTTTCACTTCCAAAGATCAGGCACTGTCTAATGCGTCGTCATCGGCCACCAAGGAAATCACGCGGCTGCCAATTCCCGCTGAATGAATGCATACTTCCTCCTTCCTCCTACTCCTCCTCCTCATTCTCATCTCCTGAGGTAGTTCACAGTCACCTGGTTCGGTAGCAGCTTCTACCACCCCTCATCAGATGTGCATACATTTAAAACCGTCATGCTTCACAAGGGCACGGCCTAATCTCAGTCTTCTAACTGTGTACAAGCACCACAGCAAACTCAAGTATACGCATACGCGCAATTTAAGACAGACGAGGCTTTGATCCTAGCCACCTTCAACCTCAAACAGTTTTTAAACTTCACCACACAAGTAACGACGTTAAAATGACATTGGCACACCAAATTACGTGTTAAGATACCTAGCCAAACTAATTTACGAAAATGATCAAGGTATCATCTAACTAATACGCAATAATTTTAACTTATTAAGGCAGAATATCGCTTGAACTTTTTGCTCATTTCATACACCTATTGTCCTTGTTAGATATTGTCTGCGCATTTGAGGATGAGAGCTGGAACCCTCTTCAATATGGATCCATCATAACGTCATTTGCCCTTTGCAATAATATAGTACCCTGCCCAGTGCTCACCACTGCGCTACTTGGCCTCTCAATTAAGCACCAACTCATTCTAATGGCTTTATTATTGCGCCATTATATGTTGTAATGCTTCTTAGATAAGTGGTTTTTATACCATCCTTGTTTAGTATCACACTTCTACCAATGCTTATATGCTTTCCAGTTTTTAACATTTTCCATGCAATCCTGAATTTGCACTTTAGTTTGTACATTTTGACTTAGTTACCCCATATTTTCCTTCTGCATATAAAAAATGTTTAGGAGCAACCTACCTGCAGCGTCCCGAGGCTCGTTTGAAGGCCAAAAAAGACAGAATGCTAGAGTAGAATATGCAAATATTTAACGGACAGAGGGAAATAAGCTGCTGGCATGGCTCAGAGGCCAGTCTACGCAGCTAGGGCAATACGACCACCTCTGTGACCCTGACCGAAACCGATAGTTCCAACAAACAAAGTACTACATTGCCCCTCTCCTCTTTCGAGCGTCGTCCCCGACGCGCCCCTCGGTACATCCCCCACGTCAGCCATCACAACGTAGTCAGTGCTGCAAGAAGCACCCACGAGCTAACCATCCCAGTAGATGACATTCGGCGCGATTGAGGCGATGCTTAATAACAACGTCAGTGACCTTTCTTGGCAGTGCATTTGACTTCAATTTTCGTTTGGCTCGGGAGCAAAGCTCGGAATAAGAGGTTTTTGCCGACCATCAGCATGTGCGTAGGGGGGCGTTAGAACATCGATCTTCTTGGGCAAGTATACTGGAGGTAATCTTCGGAACGAAACCTCTTAAGTGGTCCATGGCTAGTGTCTCTTTGGTTGCTAGTAGTTTTCTTGTAGAACACGGAGATGGGGCAGATGCCGGAAGCGGACGTCGTTCGTGGCCCATCCATAGCACATGCACTTCTTTCGCACCACTGCAACATGCCACAGGCGACAGACACCAAGATAAAAAGCCTATAGAGTCAGCTTCGCTGTCTGCTGCCACCAATGTAGCGTCCCAAGGCTCCCTCGAATGTAAAAGAGGCAGAATGCCAAAGTAGATTATATATATTCACCGGACAGAGGGAAATAGGCTGCTGGCATGGCCCGGAGGCCAGCCCATGCAGCTAGGGTAATACGACCACTCCTGTGACCTTCACCGCTACTGGTAGTTCCAACAAACATTGCACTACAACTCCTGCTTGCCACAGGTTATATTTATAATTCTGCTTTTTCTTTTCCCGATTTTCTTCTTAGAGTTCAGTGGACGTCTGGAGACGTCGCAGATACTGTGCCAGTCACTTGCCTGTGTATCAGGACTCGGGTGACAGGACTATTTAAGCTCCTGTTAAAATTCATAAAAACCACTGAAATAACTCAAAGCAACATCAAATCATATGAATCGACCTAGTCGCAATAAAGAAACTTAATAATCGTTAAGGTATACGGGCGAAAAGTCAAAGCAAATGCTGAGTTGTTAGCCACATTGCACATATTACTAGTTTATGACTCTTGTAATGTTATTTTAAGGCTGTATCGTCCTGAGGCTTCCTTGAAGGAAAAAGAAGGCAAAATACGAGGGCAGATTATATGTATTCAACAGGCAAGGGGAAATAAGCTGCTGGCATAGTCCAAGGACCGACCTAAGCAGCTAGGGTAATATGGTTACCTCTGTGACCCTACCGGAAAACGGCAGCCCAAAGGAACGAAGCATTACAAAAGCGTTGTTACATTTAGCTTTTGTTGCTAATTTTCTTACTTACACCCGACAAATATGCAAATAATACTTGTGTTTCATCATTTAAAATTTTTGATAAAAGCCAAAAAGTTAGGTGTTTTTGAAGGCCTTTTACCTATTAAAGACAAAAATTAGAAGTTTATTTGTTTTACCGGGCAAAGAATAAAGTGATTGGCCAGATTTGTACGTGAAGTACGTAAGTGGTGTACATTTTAGTGACCATTGTTTTCGGTTAATGGGGCTTCACTTGCTCCAATAAGTTGGAAATCTGGTAGGTATTTGGCACTTCTTTTTTGGTTTTGGTTCGTTAGTTGTTATTAGGTCTTTTGCATGCCAACTGGCTTCCTTTATACGTCTACTTGCTAGAATAAACGCGAAGGTTTCATAATGCGACTGTTAAGACGTTTTGTTTTCCAACTGCGAGCTCTAGTTACACTCATTTCTTTCTGTACAATGCTTTATGTGATAAATTGAAATTGTTTTGGCAGATTGTCATTTGGTTTGCTCCTTAATGACTATGAACTTTGATCAGTGGGTCGTAATTTTGTTGAGAAGTGTTGCGGTTTAACTGAGTACTTGGTGCCTAATCATCGCTTTCTTGATAATAAGTATTCATTATGTCTATATGACTTTTAACTCGTTTCTTTTATCTGTATACATGCTGAAATAGACGTCGAAGAGGTAGCTGTAGTTCCTGTCAAGACTTCTTCCTTTGCCAAGAATGGGAGTATCATCCGTCGGCAATGAGTGGGGCTCTTGCCTTCGCTATCACTTTACACGTTCCTCAGGTAAGATGGGATTGCTGCATGTGAATTTTTCTGTCTTCCGTGTGTATCTACAGATTTGATGTGCGTTCTCATTTAGGGTAGAAGCATGTTTTCACCATTTATCCGTAGGTTCTTTCGAACTTTGTGTGGTAAAAGGTGCGTTGTTTCCATTACCATTATGTCCGTGTTGGTGGAGCGCACATTATATATGGAGGGCGTGGGACACTTAACAGCTCTACCGCTCATTGACTTGGGGACGGGTTATTTCTGTGTTGATGTTGTGTAGAGGCCCTCGGTGATGGCTTAAGGGTAGGTTCAGCTTTAACGGCATGAGTTGACGTCTGGGTGAGGTGGACGCAGCAGAAACGATGGAGTGACCGGTGGGGGGCTTTCGCATCACTTCGCAGACTGTATTTTGTAGCAGTCTTAAATGTTTGCTTGTTAAGGTGCCTTTTTTCCTATTAGAAGTTATGTTCGGAGGCGTTAGCTTTGCGGCGCGTTGGACATTCACACATCGGCTCTTCCATTGTTTGCTTTCCCCCTATTCAGATACTACAAAATTACTGTGGTGGCGGTGGTGAGGCAACATTTTATGAGTTTGTGGAATGGTAGGCAATGCAAGCTTGCGGAGTCATTAGCGGAGAGGTCTCCATCTTGGACGCATGGACAATGGCGGTGACATAGCGGTAGATGTGACCTTTTGTTTAGCTGGGCACAAGCATTGGGTGCGAATGGCATGGTTGCAAGCTCGGCCGGCTAACTGGAGTGTAGCACTGGTGGGTTGGGGGAGGGAGGCGGGCTTATTGTCACGTTGATTAGTTGTGCTGGTGATTGTGTCAACACTGAAAAGATGGGGAGGAGTAGGAGAAGTGTTCCAGAGTCTTTTTTAAGCCTACCCCAGGCGGGACTTCTTTTCGTGAATTTTAGTGCATGTCTGCGTGTTTTTAGCTTCCTTGTCTTACTGTCTGCTATTTTTTTTATTGCACGTAGACCCATGCACACTGATATTTTCAAGATCGTCTAGAATTCGTTTTTAGTTCCGCAAACGTGTGTGTGTGCATGGCGATCTCTTTTTTGTTAATGAGGTTCGCGAGAGAGAATTTGGCGAGTTTTGGTTGGCTGTTGGATGGGAACACTTTTTTGCGTTCGTTCGTTATGATTGATGAACAATGGAGTGGAGGGGATCGATTGAAGTTGTTGTGGCGGTATTGTAGGTGGGGGGTTACTTAAATAAGGAAGGAATGATATTGTGGTGAATGAGGCCTCGTTTGCTGGGAGGGAAGTTACCAAGCCCTTGACTTTATGTGGTACCAAAGTGGTTGCGGGTCCAAAATACGGCGAAAGGAAATGTTTATTTCCTCTGGAGCATTATTATGTGATAGGCATGGACACTTGAGTGAGTAGCACTAGGTGTCAAATTTGTGCGCCAAACTTGTAAGTGTAGTATTTGTGTGTTGTAATAGTTGGCTTCTGACCAACACTGGCTTTCTCGCCGCTGCTGTTCGCAACGCTGGCCACGTGGCGCTTCTCAACGTCGTCGTTGATCACAGACTCATCAGGCTGCCTGTCATCAATAACACGCATTGTTGTTGTCGACGGTGGTAATAATGGCAAAGGGGGATGCGGATGTAGATGCCGATCCATGGGAGGCTACCGAGACTGCACCAAAGGCCTCCGAACTCGTCCTTGTCGATGGCGGCAGCTGTGGCGTCAAAGCAACTATTAGAGGAGCAATGAATGCAGTCGAGAGTTCGCTTGCTCCTCCTTCTCCTCCTCATTGTGGATTAGTCTTTCATGCAGGCCATAAGCAGGCAGGCAGCGCGGCTGTGTCCTTGGAAGGCTGAGTGCGGCGTGTACGGATGTGTGGGCGTCAAGCAGGCGGCCGGCGGGCGAAAGCGAAGGGAGAGAAGAACGGTAACTTGGTGAGTACTCCCCCACTGGACAGTGTGTTGTACGAGTTGAGAGAGATCTTATCATAGGCTCACAATCGCATCACTTTTGCTTGTTTTGAGACCTTTAGCAGCGGCAGCAACAACAACAACAACGGTATGGCATGAGACGAAGCTGATTTGAGGCTATATTATTATGAGCCTTCATACTGTGCATTGGTTTTTCATGAGGTCCACATCTGTGAGCGTTGAGCGGGGTGACTTATTGCTGGGGCGTGGTTGTTAATTTTCAGGGGAAGGAGGAGGAGAAGGAAGCGAGGATACTGCACGATTTAATGTCGTACTTGCTTCTGCCCATTGTAGCATTCATAGTTCACGCCATATGGAAACGTTCTAACACCTACCAATTTCTTTGTCCACATCTCATTGCCAGGTTTATAGCCATCACTCGCTTAATATTGCACCTGTGACTCTGCATTGGTGCACCACTGATCAGATGCGAAAACAAAGTTTGAACTATAATGACGAAGAAAGGCATTCAACAAGGGCAGTACTAAAGGCGGGGCCAGTAAGACGAAGGATTTGTGCAGTACCTTTGTTGTTGAAATGGGACTTGGGGAGACGAAGAGGCAGTCATAGCGCACCTGGTGATGAAGATAGTGGCCAGAGCAACTTAGGTTTGCAGTAAAGTCCAAAGCATTTTGGGGCAGAAGACGGGGAGACAACCGGGAAGCTCGCTAAATCCCTATTCCTTGTGTAATAATTTATGTCGACAGAGGTCACCCTTTCACCACCCATAAGGGTTGTGTCGATCCCCTGTCATCTAAATTAATAGGTTTGTAACAAGATAACCAGTCTACTCAAGGATAGCGCTTAAATTCTCACATGCGGTGCGCAACGTTCTGACACCCTTTTTGGAATGAATGCTGGCAAGTTTGCATGACGTTTAATGCTTCCGATAATGGGATGCAATTTTCAAACAATCAATTGTCGAAGATGAACTGGATTTGGTTTTTATGCGCTCGCAAAGATCAATTTTAGCGGTTGTTCTAAGACCAAGCTTGATGGTGTGTTTTGTGTGTTTTCAAGAATTCTTAAGATTGAGAGATATTTGCTCGAAGGTGGTCCTTCAAGTTTGGCAGGTTCGAGGTTATCGGTCGTGTTTGGTATGTTGTCTTACGATGTGGTGGGCGCTTTGCGTGTTTTAATTGCGGCATTATTTTGGCTGGATGAGCTCCGTTAATTCTAGAAGGAAAGAAACTGTTTCGCTTTGCACTTCACGTGAGGTCAATGGTGATCCGAATCTTACGAATGACAAGAATGTGTCTGTCTGTGGTGGTGCATCTAATGTGCCCCAAGGGATTGCTGAAAAAAATGCAGAATTTAATGTGATCTGTGCTGTACCTCAATGAATCCGTTGCGCATCCTTCTACCCGAAGTCTATTCACAAATGCACTGTGACAGCAGCTACATTTTCCAAATTGTTACAGTAACCATATCGGCCGAATGTATCATGTTCATTGGACGCAGATATAGCTGCAGTGCCCTCCGAACGAGTACTTGAGTATGTTCTTCTCCACTGGGGAACTGAATGTCGTCTCCTGTAACTTCGGTAGACGGGATCAAAATAATCCTGAGCCAAGGTCGTAAAGATTCTTCTGCGACTGAGATGTCATTTTGCAACCTACTCCATCGTCGCACAGCGTATCAATCCGCCGCCTTGATTTAAATTGTTTCTCTAAGTCCTAGTTTGTTCCTGCAGATTCGGGGATGTTCTTCAAATGGAATATTTGGTGGCTCGGGTGGTGGGCGGATGCAAACATCGAATTCTACCGCGCAAAGGACAAGTACTTCGTTGAGGCTGTGTTGCCGCTGAAGGGCGTTTTGGTAGTCAGCGTTCGCTGATGAAATTTTGTCGAAACTGTTGGAAGTCTGTCGCGAAGTAGGGTGCAAGCGGTGCCGTGTCCATGGCTTCTGCTTTATGACGCGGTGGGCAAAAAGGGCCACGTCGATGAGTGTAATGATTGTGGATGCATGGAGGAAGCGACTCGCCTATTAAGAGGTACGTATCAATGCACACTTATATACATTTGAAAAGCCTCTATTCATGCACGCTACTTGCCGCTTTGTCAAATTTGATTAGGTGTGACGCCTGAGTGCGAGGTGTAGTTTTTTTGCATTGGCCACAGAGACTGTCTGTTCTATGGGGATCTAATGCTGGCTTAGGAATAACTGTCTCTTCTTATTATCTCATTTTCCACGTGTTTCGTTTGTTTGCTGTCATTATTTGTTTAGGTAATTTCACCCAGCACTGGTGTATTTTAAATATTGTTGGTTCTAACTTTTGCGCTCA